>JAUZND010011886.1:0-28649 GCA_034780555.1 Coelogynopora nodosa | reverse complement strand
AATTGGAAGCCATAGTAACCAAAAAACAAATACTCGATTCTGTTTGGTGCGAAAATTCAAAATCATTTTCCTCCCTTGGGGGAGTATAAAAATTTTTTTTGAAGGGGTGGGGGGGTATAAAAAAAATGTTGGGGGGTTAAAAATTTTTTTGGGGTAGTTATAAAAAAAATTTATGGGGGGTATAAACATTTTTTTGGGGTGGGTATGAGTCATCATTTATTTATAAGTGAGTCAGAATCCACTCTTCCTAAACTACTATCATACAATAAGTTAAAATGTGATGCATTTTAAAACTAGTGTGTTTATACCATTTGTATTTTAACTATATAACTTAAAACTAGAATTATTAGTTTAATCTAACTAAACAGATTTAATTTATTTAAATGATTATATTTACTAAATATATTTTGCTGTAAATTCTCCTTAATAACTTTTAAATATCTTTTTGAATTTTGTAACAAATTTTAAATGAATGGAACTATAAAGACCAAATAAAGGGATTCAAATTAGACCGCTATGTGTGACTTAGTCTTTTTCTATAATTCATTAGATGGGTAATGTACAGTTTACTAGATCCATTTGGTGGTTTATATTTTATAAGCAATAATTATATAGATTATAACAATTTGCACCTAAAAGTATGTTAATATATTTTTTTAAATTTTCGAAGCATTTAGAATATTAATCAGTTATCAATTTACTCCTTTTTTGTATGCATAAATATAAAAATAATATATTTTAAATTATGTGAATGTATTGTTCTTTATAAATTATAATATATGTACAAAAAACATTCTTCAGAGTTGTTGTCTAATTTACAAAAAAATTCACAACCGCTGTCCAAATTGCAGAAAAAATGTTAAAAACTGTTTTTAAAAGTTTATCATTTTGTTGCAAACAAGATTACATCACCTTATAAAGCTTGAATATCAGTTGCGACCACACGTTGATTGCTGCTTGATAATTCACGTGAAATGGCTTCTTGAAGCTCATCAAGCATTCCGTAATGTTTATGGATTGCATACACTCAGTCTTTGATATGGCTCCATAACTAGAAGTCGGGTATTGTTCAATCGGAAGACCTAAATTGGCATTGCTAGGATCCTCTTCGACAAATCCATCACGGAAGGAAATGGTGATCGAACCAATTTTGTGCTACAATTCTGATGTGCGGATGTACGCCATCATGCTGATACCAGTGTTGATTGTAATTTCCAACTAAATGTAGTAGCTGTTGATTCTGCTGGTGCTGCGGAAGGTGATGCCGAGATCAAAGGAAATAGCTTCTCAAACAGTCAATCCAGGTGTCTTTATGGGTACGGGTGGTACCACAGGGTGTTCATTCTCTGGAGTATAATAAAAGAGATTATGCTTTCACACTAGATCATTGAAATTAATGCTTCATATAAAGAATTCTACAGAAATTGGCATTGTTTTTGTTAATAATCCAAAATCAGAACTCATTTTTCCTATCTGGATCATGTTATGTAAACTTTTGCACAAAATAATACTTGAATCATTTTATGTTATATTTCTTGAGGTATCCGTGAATTGCCACAGTTGCATGCAATTATTTTTTTATTTGTATTTTCCATCGTAACATTTTCTTCCATATTTTATTTTTAACCTTAATAATTGCTCATGTTGAGGTTAAAATATACAATATCAATGTCAGTTTTATTGTTAAACAATACGGGTGATCATATAGTGATCTGGATATTATTTAAAGTTTGTATGTTTAAATTTGATGAAAAGGCGTGTTATTTGTATTTGAATTTTTGACTTATATTTGCGTAACCTTATTAATTTTGAATCACAAAACTATATAATCCGATAAACCGCCTTCTCTCCCGTTCTATAACTGAATCATTAAATTTAAAAGGAAAATCAATGAATCAATAAAAAAGATTATTTTTTAATATTTAGACTTGAAAAGGTTCTTTGGGAATAATATTGTTGTTGTGCCGTTAAGTCGTTTTAGAGAATATTCTAAACGCTATTTCTGTATATTATAGCTTTAATTGTTTTTCGTATTATAGTTTGATATTATTATTAGTATAAACTTCAACATTATTTGCAGAGAAAATATAGTTTAAAATATTATTTAAATATGCCATAAATGTTCTTTATTTGAATGCATAAAAATGTGCTGGTATTTATTTTTACTTTTACAAATTAAATTACTTCTTGAAAAGTAAGCTGGAATATGAATATAACCTACATATGGCATTCAGAGTGACAGTATAGTACACCGGTAATGTCGTTATGATTGTAAACTATTTATTAATAATTGAATACTGCATAGAACTATCTTTGGTTATATACATGTTAAGAACAATACATATTTATATATATATGCGGAGTGTCCCATAAGTATACGTATGGTTACAGTAAAATAGCAATATATTATCTATTTACATTTGTTTTAAGTTTATTGATCACAAAAATCACTTCAAAATATGTCTGTAAAATCAACACATAGTTTATTCTTAAAATATTTTAAATTGCTATAAGTGCTCATTGTGTCTCCCAGAGACTTTAACGTATTTGCTCATTCGATAAAACACAAACTTACACACTGTATTACCCTGGAGCTAAAATGGGAAATTCTCTTATGATTACTCCCCCTTAGTTCATATAGTGTTGTTGGACGAAATTGGTAAACATTATTTTTCGTGACACCCCATATAAAAAATCCATTAGTTTTAAATCAGGTGATCGAGTAGCCAAATAAATGGATTCCCGCTTCTACCTATTTATCCAGCAGAACATATGTCACCACGGAAATGCTTCACTTGCGCTACATAATGTGGCGCGAAACTCGTCATGCATGAACGACACACTTTGTTTTCGCTATAAAGATGAGGTATCAAATATATTACCATTTACATTTTAAGAAAAAGTAGGATCCAATCACACCATTACTAGATGTATTAAAACCTGTTTGACTGATTTGCTTTGTCAAATCAGTGAGAGGATTTTCTGTTGTATAAATAAAAATAAGCCGCTTAATATTTTAACTCAATTTGATTTTTGTTTTGTAATATTTATAGAACACCCTGTAAACTTTTTAAAACAAAATATGCGCATACGTGTTTGCATCTATGCTTCAAAGTATTTTAAACAAACACGCTTGAGATATAACAATTATTATACACGACAATGTGTCATAAAAGTAGCAGACTATGTCATTCTTTAGCCGAATGCGAATAGCCTTTTTAGTATTATATTATTATTTACAATGAATACATATAAAACTACAATAAACGAATAATATGAATAAAATTATTGTAATTATTCGTTACTTTTAGGAGACCCTGTATGCTACTTATTATAGAGCTTGTTTTTATAGATGTTTCTATTTTTATACTAGTCAGTATTTGATTTATAAATTAAATAACTGGTTCCCGTTGAAATCGGATTATGTAATCTTAAATTCATCATTTAATTAACGTATACCATAAATAAATTGTATATACGGTCGATTACCATAATACCGCATTTATATTAAGAATAAAAGAGTTATATTGTGTTAATCTGATTGTATAATTGTAGGTCAACGTGTTCATTATTGAGATGAACATATATTCATAGATGCTGGTTGGGGTTAAAGTAAGCCATGCATATTGCAATGTTGATTGAATTTTATGGTTCACGCATCTTAATCATTTCTTGTAGTATTTAAGCAGAAAACAGATTCTAGAAGTTGTACATATTCATTACCGTGTCTCATCGTAAGAAAAGATAGCCTTGCTTCTGGTAAGTAAGCTATATATTGTATACAATTGTGTTATTTGGTCTTCGATTTAAAACATTTCTTTATTAAACATATTTATTTACAGAACATAATAACAGTAAACTAGAGTATTTAAAAATAAACTGATGAAATAAAAAATATATGTATATTGAGTGATAAATTTATATATATATATCGAACCTTGAAACTGAGATTTGGAAAATATCGTTCGTCAATACGTTTTTTTACACATACCTAAAGTCAATTTTAGCGCCACTATAATTTGACTATACCAATTTGACATACTTATGTTACTCTTATTCAATATAGCGATAGGGCTGTCAACATCTATCCATCATAAAAATTATTTTAAAATATTTACATGTATTAGTCTCACAAAAACTTCTACCTGTATAAAACATTCTCTTTGTGTGTTGGGTAAAACATTCTGTATCTAGTTTATTTGTTCGTTTATGAATCTGTACATACAGTAAATTATAAGTTTTCTAAATATTTGTTCATATAATTGTAATTTCAGTCTCATCTACTATGTTTTTGAGATCCATACATTTGTTTTACATTTTAAGTCTTTTAAAAATGATTATAAGTTTTTCATACAATTATAATGTGTAGGAATATAACCTACGGAATTAATTATATTTTGCAATAAATATATTCTTATCGTAAAAATATTTTTTTTAATGTTATCAGTTTAGTTTTCTTTTTAAAAAGATCTATAGAATAACATTCAGAACATTTAAAATATTGTTATAGTTGTTTGTATATATGTGTGTTTCTATACTTTACCAAATTTGACTTTACTTCCTTCATTTGGTACATTTGGTAATTTATAGCGATTACATCTATACCATTCCTTTTTCTTAATAAGTAATGACATTTTAAAAGTTTTTTTAGTTGTTTAACATATATTTACATTTTCCTGAGATTCAATGTTTTTTTATTGAATAAGATACATTTTAATCCCTTGAATGTTATATAAAAATAAATAATTATATGCATCTATCTATGACAGTTTATAATTAACATATTTTCTTAAATTGGTTTTATATTGTTACTTATTCATTTGAATTTATATTTTGATGCACGGTGTAGTTTTGGCTATCGCATATGTTGATTAATTTACTCTTTTTAAGATATTAATTAATCATCATTCCTTAAAACTTTTAATATCAATTTTTAACTAACAAAATGTCTTGAAATAATATTAACGATAACTTTAAATAGGAAAATGTTTAGGAAAAATAGTATTAATCGATACATTGCAACTAAATCACTCAGCTAACATTTATAAGATAGCATACGGTATATGTATGAATTCCAAACAGCCTACATTAATATCAACAGAGTGTAATACAATATGATACAAATGCGTATAATGTTTCAACATTGAGTCTCCAAGCTTAAGGTGTTTTGTAAACAAGATACATCACGCTTTTTAAAATACAAATTGTTCCAAAAATATAATATAGTGTGTATATAATGTATATTAAAACAGAAAGTTAACCTGAAAACTGCAGTAAATACAAAAGAATTCAAAACAAGAGACGACACCATTAAACGTTTTACTAAAACAAATCATTTTATGGTCCATTTGAAAGACAAACTTTCTACCTTTTAAGTCTTCCGTTTACAGCCAGCCGCTCCTGTTCGTTCGTAAATTATATCACTAGTATGAACAACGTTTGCCATCAAATAAATGATTCGACAATGACAAATAATAATATCTATTAAAATATTATGGTTTATTTATTATTTGAGCAGATATTCACTTTGAAACATGTACTTAAAATGTAATTTATTTATTTAATTTTCGAAAACAAGTTATATTATTTTAAGGCTGGTGTAGTATACTAAAATCTTCACGCACTTTAAAATAATATGATGTGAAGATAGTTTCTGATGTATTACAAATCCATTTTACTGCCACGAGGGAAGACCATTAAAACTGTATGTCATCGCTGAGCAGTATGTATCGATGCAACTGTAGTAATTTTGCCTCATGCGAATATTACCTAATGTTGGGTATTTATTAATATATATAACAACAAAACTCATTAGAATTATTGTTGCTATCACGCACATACCCCTTGTGAAATGTCCTTTCAATTAAAATATGTTTCTCTCTGTTTTACATCTGAGCTGATAATATATTAATATAATACTGTAATATATACCAAGAATTACAGAATTTTACAGAATTGTTATTCCAAATTTTATATCGTTATAATTTAGTCAATTATTTTGTTAACGTTACAAATTATTATACTCAAACTTAATCTATAACCACTTAAATCATTTGTTTTAAAATATTGACAATTTTGAAAGTGTTTTCATCTCTACAATGTACATACATGTGAATGATGAGCATTATTATCGTCTGAATTACCTGATGAAACCTTGCTACGTTGACTATACTCGTATATACTGCGGTTATTTAATTAACATATCTTTTTAATTTGAGAACTTTACTTGAAATTTGCACTTAAATAAGTATTCTGTCAACCACATATAAGTATCTGTAACTTGCAGACATGAGAATCTTCCGCCATTTAGCGAATTTCCGCCAAAAATATCTTTAAAAATATAATTTTTTTGAATCGCAAAAATCTGTAATAAAAAATAGGGGGTAGGTTTGCAGTGTTGGGAATTTCGCCTTTTATGTGAATTTTATAATGTACACACGAAAACGCGATTAATGCATATTTAACGCGAAAATTAATGTATAAATAACGCTAAAATTTTAGTGTTATATTTTCCTAATTAAGTTAGGTATATTTATTTTCACTTATAATAATTTTCTGATATAGGTACTATAAACTTCCACTTACTATCTACATAATGTTTTCATTATTTATATTTTAGTTTCAGATTTCATTTACTTTAAAAAAAGACGGTATATAAAAGCTGCAGCTGTACATGTACACTGTTTATTCAGAGTAATTTGTATGAAATTTAAATAAAATATTCTTCTTTGTCATTTATTTTTATTTGAATATATTTTATTGTGTTTACTTTGTGTCCACTTTTATGATCCAAATTATATTATACAAATTTATTTATAAACAGAATAGATATTTCTAAAATAAATTGCAACAGATTTTGAAAAAACTGCCGATAAAATGTATATAATATTTTCGTTCTGATCAACTTCATCATCATTAACTGCAGGCAAATTCTGTACTCAAAGTAAAAATACATAAAAATATGTAGGAAAATGTTACTCGCTTCGCGCGTGTCCATGATTTCACTCTTCCGCCAAAACTACTACTACACCGTTCTCATATCTGAACTTACCTCTTAGTTATTTTGTATAATTTAGCGCACCTAATTTTAATCAAAGCAATCATATATTAGGTCATACGATTGAAAATGCAAAAATTACGTATTCTTCATATTTTATTTATAATAATATAAACTTTTATTTATTTTGAAACAGCTTTTAAATTAGATTGACGGCAACATGTCTGCATTAATATTTATTATTTACATTATTAATAGTAATTTATAATTAATCGTGTTACTTATATTTTATAATTCTACTGTTAATATCTGAATGATCCTAAAAATTAATGATGTAATTAATACGCACGTTTATTCATTTGTATTATTCATTTAAATTTCATGGATTCTACATTTTTATTGATCTTTTGAAAAGATATTATTTAGTAGTTGTTTCAATAAAATATGCTCAAAGTTTTAAATGGAGAATATCTCATTCGAGAAAAGTACGAATACTACAATACGATTTTTTTCGGATCATTCATTGTCTAATTAGTCAGTTACTGCTTAAATACAATACTCGCATTAGCTCTCTCTGTTTTGTTAATTATTAAAGTATATTTTATTAATGTATCAATTATTTAGCTGTCAATTTATATGTGAGTATAACTAGATAATGTTTGTCAATAATACAATAATTAGACTAATAATTAGATACGGCAAAAAACAGGTGATAAGGTTAATAATTAGACTCTTATCCGTCGGACAACAACAGGGCCTATTCTCAGCGACCCAAGATTCAGTTCTCTACGCAAGCGGTTCCTGGCTGGACAAACGAGTTCCAATGCCACCGGCAGTTTTCACCGGGGGCGAGCTGGAGGTAACAATGGAGAAGGAATTTGTTATCAACCGGCCCGTCTACACGCAGGAGGAGTTTGACCAGCGTCATGGGGCGCGGAGCACGCAGAAATCCCTCTGTGACCGGTTCCGGTCGTTGGGCCACCACTTGCGGGAGGGTTGTGGGCTGCAGTACTTCAAGTTGTTGGCCCAGCGTCTCTTCCCGTTTATTAATATTATGCGCAAGTACAACCTGAAAAGCTGGCTGCTCAATGACATAATTGCCGGGATCACTGTGGGAATCATGCACATTCCCCAAGGTATGTGTCTGGGTAGAATATTCAGCGTTATGCTGGGGGCGGTTGTTGGTGAAAATATACGAAATGTTATAGATCTTATAAAAAGAACCTATCTATTTTCCTATAGCGATTTAAAAAAATATGACAATCTTCAAAATTATATTAGTACAATTCAACAAATGTGTTCTAAAATGCACGTTCGATTGATTCATCGTAATTTGTTAAGAAAAAAATATTTCAACTGAACATTGTAGTTATATCAGGTTCGACGTTTTGTCTTTTCACATTTGGGGGCCTACTTATTTAAAATTTACTTTTGTGACTGGTTTGTTTTCTTAATTATATTATTTAACAAATGACAGGCAGATTTAAATTTAAATGGGATTTAGTAAAAATGTTAATAATGCAGACTTCAAAGAATATATAGATTTATATAAAACAAGTCTATTACTGAACTATTTCTAATATTATTCAAAAATTATCGTTTATATAATATTTTTATTTACACAGGGTTTAAATACGTCAGGTTTATATAGTATATATTTCTTCTTTGTTGCTTCCTTTTTCACTCGATCCATGACAAAACTGTTTTTGTATTTTAATGATTTTATGTTTTTATTTGTTTACGGTATTTTGTTTTATATTTCGAAACGTAAATGTTTATTTATTTGTTGCGAAATTAATTGACTATTTTTTGGTAAATGAAGTCTGATACTCAAAAATCAATTGAGTTATTTTTTAGTATAGCCTAGAGGATTTTTTTTTATTATAAAGTAGAACGAAATAACTAATTTTATTTTAAATATTTATCTCTAGTAAAAGTATATAGAGCAATTAAGCAAACATAGTAAATAAAAACTAATTAAACTAATTGATTATAACAACTTGAACATATTATATTGTACAAAAGAAATTAATAACAAGTCAATGATATTGAATCGAAACTGATTACGTCTATTCTCGACCAGGTATGGCGTATGCGCTGCTAGCGACGCTGCCCCCCGTGTACGGTCTATATACCTCCTTCTTCCCGGCTCTGATCTACTTCTTCCTGGGAACGTCACGACAGGTCTCCATTGGTGAGTTTCCTCCGTATTTGGGTCCCTAAAGATTATAATTGGCACTTATACAGATGTATGAAATATGGAAAAGTCATGGAATTTTAATATTTCTACATAATATATATATATATATAACTTTATTGTGACGGTTGTCACATATTTAGGGGTAAATGTAAATATTGCTCAAAGTAAACTTATTTACTATTAAAAGTAATAGCATTTGAATAAAATGTCACCACATAACTCATTTCCCGAAGTTAAGACGTAGCTTAGAATTTTAAAGTATTTGTGTTTCTTCAATAAATACATAAATTGTTTAATTTATTATTATTATGTTGCTTTTTCCCTACAATAACTTTATAGTATGCATTTATATAGAGTTACATTGAAAAAACCGATTCAGTTGAGAAACTATGAAACTATGAGGAACATGAAACTAATATATATATATATATAAAGTATTCTATTACCTTAATGCTAATTTGAGTAAACCCCTTCTCAATTCTGTAACATAAATAATTTTTTTCACATTCTGTAATACATTTATTATTATTATTTAATGTGTTTCAATCCATTGTTATTATACATTCTTTTGTAATTTACATGTCTGCAATTTTGTGGTAACTAGCTGCTTTGTATATGTCTAGATTTTATCAATTTTGATTTTTGCATCTGTCTGGTATTTGCTTGTAATTAGATTGTTGAGATGTGTTTTTATGTATATATCAAACTATGATTGGCTGAAGATTTTTCGCAAATTATATTTAAATTAATAATAATCTGTTAAACACTTTTTGTAAGAATGCAGCCCTAGTTTTGAAGATGGACCAAGTGCGTATTTAGGGGGCAATTATTTGATTAAGGGCGTAAAAATGTTTAAATGACCCTAACATTAATTCATTTATATGAATTTAATGAAATGTTTGAATTTTGTTTGTGTGGTTGAAAATTGTGAAATCGATAGAATCCCTTTGTATTTCTTTAAATAATCTTTGGATCCGACAATCCTGCTGACTTTTGCTTCCTTAAGATCATAAATATAGTTTTTTCTTGTGTGATGACTGTGTATTATGCAATACTGTTTATATAGTTAACTATAAGTTTACAAAATACCTATTAAATAATCCTAAAAGTTATATTCATATTGTATTTAACACTCCATAAGTATATATCAAGATATTCTGTCAAGGTTAAAAGTCCAATATTTATAATCTAGAAATTAAAGCATATCGTACAGAATTATTAATGAATGCATCAATCAGATGTTTGTTGAGTGCATTTTCTAGTAGGTTTCAATAATTATAGAATGAACTAAAGAATAACGTAGTAATAACACTGCATTGCTTAAATATTTTCATTTGACATAGTTATTAATATTAAAGCTTCTGTATATATATTGTTATCTATAGTATAATTGTAAATCTCTATCTTCACTATAGGTTATTCAATGAGAAATAAATGATTAGTTTACTTATATGTTAAATGTATGCTTGAATTTAATCTTATAAATGTATAACTTTAACTAATTGGACGTTGTATAATAATATGAATAACATAATAATATTTTTTTGTTAAATGTAATTTTGAGTATATTAACTTTATTGCAGTTCTATAATTCTACATTTTATTTTTATTGTTAGCGTTTTATTTTCTTATTATCCCAGAAATCTTTTGTTGTTTACATTCACAGTAATTCTTTGTTTTTGTTTTTATGTTAAACAGATGTAAATAAATATCTGAATTATTGTGTTTTTTTAAATATTTTCAATTATATTGTTATTACCATAGAGTAAGAAATAGATACAGATTTGATCTTATTGATCTGTTGCAATTTAATACTACTAACTTCTTACCCGAAAGCTTTTGCAAAATAATGATTTAAAAACTGGTAACAGTAAAATAGTTCATGTAGTAAAACAGTTTTAGATATGCAGGCAATAAATTATATTTTATAGACAACTTAAGCATGTTAAAATTGTATGAATATATATATATATATTAACTCTTAAAATCAATTAAATAAAAAATATTTAACACTACTATTTTTTATCCATTTACATTAAATTTATTCAAATAAAACGATTTTCCATGGACGAAAATGTATGACGCAACGTATATGTATATGAAATCAATAAGAGTCAAATCTCTATCTATATCTTACTCTATGGTTATTACCAAATATTTATATATTTATACAGCATAATTAATAGACATACTCTCCTTATATTTATGCTATTTTATAATCGAAATGTATTGTAATTATATTTATTAAATATACTAAATTAATATTTATTTATTCTAAAATTATCTAAATTCTTAACTGACAAATTTTAAAGGAAATTTTATTAATTGTGTTGTATACCAAAAAAGCGTCTTCAAAGGTTTATACGTTAATATATAAATTTAATATTTTACAGATATATTTATGCTGGAACACACGTATTCGTGTTTATATTTATATACATATATGATATCTTTATATATGTATAAGTATCTTTTTACGATGTTGACTGTTGACCAGTGTTATGCAGACCAAAGTTCAATATTTAATACTCGAGTGTATGCTTAATTGACTGAAATTATCTTAAAATTCAGAAGCGTGTTCTTGTCAAAATCCACTTAAATAAACTAATTGAGTACTTGAAAATCACCCAGTAAATAAAGAAATAAATATCTTAAATTGTTTATTTGTTTCATTTTTTTAACTATTGTTAGATTACAACAAAAGTTATATTTATAATTAACTTTGCTAAATACATTTGGGGACAAAAATTTAGTTCGAGGTTTTTTGTTGTTGGAATACTTGGCGAAATATTGTTTTGGTTCCGATATTCCATACGTTATACTGGTTCTAAAAATATGTTCGAAATTTGTTATAAAAATAATGTATTTATATAGTAAAACAAAATAAAGACGTCAATAATTCACGATTATAATACCTAAATGAAATTTTTATAAATTCGTTTAAAATGAATACTTGAAAGTTATGGGTTAAAATTATTTATCCAATTACACAATAAATAATATTGACCGACTAATAATTGATGCAACTTTGTTGGATGTTTTTCATAATATACTCAATATTGATATCAAAATATACGCAACAGAAAAACTAAATTATATTAGAATGTATCAATTTTCTTTGAAAAGTATTCGTTCTAAATTTTAGCGTATTTTCATAAATTTTATACATGTTTATAAGTATAAAGTAAATCCAATTAATTTTTGCTTTTAATAGATTAGTTTCGCGCGTCATAAACAATATTTCTTTTTATAAACATATTTCTTTTTAGCAAATATTGCGAAGACCTTGTTCTACGTTTGTTGCCATTTCTCTTTGAATATAATATGGTAATCCACCACAACACATGTTGTACTAAACATAATAATAACAAATCAATAGCGAGTAACGTGCGTGAGTAACTCACTGAAGACCAAAAGAAACAGAGTGTATAATGTAAGAGTAACATATTATCTGCAGACAAGTTTTGCATAGGAAATAAAAGTTGTTATATATTATGTGATAACAAGTAGGTACATAATAGAAACCCTTGTCTTGAGTTTTTGACTTATACAGCTCTTGAATCTGTTACTAAAAATGAATGAGAAGTATATATTTTACCTTTATTATTGCGTTATAATTGAAATTAGGTTAATTATTTAACTTTATTTTGTATTTGATTTCAAAAGAGATTCATGCAGTGAAAATAATTTAATTTTTCGATATTACACTTTCTTATTTTTAAGTTACAGGTTACTATTATATCCAAGTGCAATATTAATATACTATAAGTTTAGTTATAAGTTTATTATTAAGCTATAAGTTAATTTGATTTTTTAAGTTGATAATAATGTAGTATTTAGAATGAGCTGATTTCCTTAAATATGTATAACAAGTCGAATAACTAATAATTATTTGTTTCAGATATATTCTAAATATTAAAAAGCATTTTTATAACTATATAGTAAGTAGGTATAATTAATGATTATATAAAAATATACTTAATTATAATTAATTATTAATATTATATTAATTATATAAATATCAAAATACATTAAATAGAATTAAATATTAAAATTTAATAAAACCAATTTGTTGTTTTCTGCTATATCGCCTGTAACCACACATGGCTTTCCTGTTTTATAAATTTACGTTATTGTTAACGTTTTATTCATTTACAAATGAATCATATGTGTATATTAATAGCAATACAATAACATTAAAATAATTTTTCTATGTGCACTTATGAAACTTATATTGAAAATATAAAAGCTTGGTCGAAAATCTATGTCGAATCTATATATATATGTATATATCCTGATAGGAGTCTGACATTCCATAGAAATGTTACTGCTTGTTACATTTCTTATAAAACAATTGAAATTTTATTCCCCTATATTATATTTACAAATTGTAAACTGCTTTTGCAGTTAAAAATGCTTCATATATTTTCGTATACTATCATATTTCTATAACGTTCCAGAGTATATTTTTAACTTCTTAATTTTTCTAATTTCCAATTAATGCATATCAAAATGTTATTTAGCTTGAATTAATAATATAATGAAGCGACCGATTTATCGCATTCCGTCAGTCTAACAATACTTGGCAGTAATGTGTCAATAAATATACACTGGTCACGAGACTATTCTAACACAAATTGAACGTTGTGTACATTATACTGAGGATTATACAAGTATCGCCAACAATGCGTCACTGGGGTTATTTACATTATGAATTAAAAACCTGCCAACTTTTTTCCAAAAAATATGTAAATAATGTAATGAAAGGTGAACTACTATTTCGAAGGAATTATGATTTTAATTTTAGAGATTTGACTCATGCATTTTCTTATTTTTTGATGGAAACGTAATTCTTCCATATTCTGAATATTATTATTCTATTCAAATTGAATATAGCGCAAATTATGTAACAGTTATTGTCCTTCCAGTTACACTAAATATTGATCTGTAAACTTCTATTTTTGCTGTTTACCTTTTGACTGTTACTTGACCTTTCAGGTACCATTGCTGTTGTCAGCCTCATGATGGGCGGTATGTTAGATAAAGCGTTTCCAGACAATCCTGCGACTCACAACTTAAGTATGTCACCATTGTTTTTTATATTGACAAAATTCCATTCATATAATGGTATGTAATATATGGAATAAATTGATATTGTTTTTTGTTGCAGCTCTTGCTAGTAACTCGTCGCTTGTCAATGAAATGCTTTTTAAGCGGGTAGAACTCGCAACTGCCCTGTCTCTGGCTGTTGGCTTCTTGCAGGTAAAATAATAATAATAAGAAGAAAGATAGTTTCATAATTATATTGAGCAGATGATGCTTTAAAATATGGACTTAATGGTAAAACGATTAATGTAATAAAAAATAGTTGAATAACGTCAAATTATTTTGGGTGTCAGGGTTAAATGTACTATCTTTTTTATTTGTGGTATATAAAAATATTCAACGAATTTATTTGAAATTTATATTATATATTCTTAGCGTGTTTATCATAAAAAAAATTTTAATTATGTTACTGAGTTGACGTTTTTTGTAACGTATTTATAATAATGTAACTATATTAAATATTCCCTGATCTTGAGTAAATTGACGTTGACATAATATAAATTTTGCTTTCTGTATCTTAATCTATACTTTCAAACGCTAAGAAAAAACTATTTCTTTCTTCCATCACTCCCAGTTTTAATCGATTTTGTCCTAAAGATCTAATTGATTTTGTGAATTATATTTGTGCATATTTAGTTAAAAGATGTATTTTATTCTAGTTTTACTTCTGATACATGTAGTATTTTTGTATAATCATATTTTTTAATTTATTGTAATGAAACAGTATTGTACGATCGGCTAGAATAAGTTTTACATAGAAGTTACATACTTTGCGCATGCCATCAATATTTAAAGATTGTCATGTTTAATTAAATTTCATTAGAAGGAAAATTAAATTTTGTATTTTCATAATATTGTATTTCACGGTGTTTAAGAATAAAATTATATTTATTCATCAAAAATTATTAATTGTTGATACTAAAAAATTGTGAATAAAGTCCCTTTTTGTTTTCTAACATTAATGACGTCATAACTGTGGGAAATTCTAAAGTTATTTGTAATATGCAATCTAGAACATTGAGATATCGTCGGTCATATTCTGTAATCGTATAAATTGAAATAGTAGTTATAATTATTATTTGTATAATTGTAGTCGTAGTTTTTTAATTGATGTTTTTAACTTGTTATGCTTATTAACTTATTATTTTTAATATTATTTATGAAATTTTTCATTGACGTATCTCACTATTTACCTTTAGTTTTATGTCTTTTAAATATTTACCTTTTACACTGTTACATAAAATGCATTTCCATCAAGTTCTAAATTAATGAATATTTATTTTAATGAAATATCCATGAAATTTTTTTAAATATATATATATCTATTTTTTAACATTGATATTTTGTTATTACAAGCAGTATTGATAGATTATTTTTTTGTGGATTTTTTGAAAAAATTATAGTTTTATTTAAAAATTAACTTTTAAACCTTTTAAATCAATCAGTTAAATATTTTCAGAGTGTGTATTTTAACCATGTCAAATAACAATAACAGTCAACTGAACAACTAGGTCAAAAGCCAGTTAACTGAACAACTAGATGAAAATAACAGATAGCCAAATAACTAGGTCAAATGACAGTTAACTAAATTTCTAGGTCAAAAGGCCGATAGCCAAACAACTAGGCCAAAGCCAGTTAACTGAACAACTAGGTCAAAGCCAGTTAACTGAACAACTAGATCAAAATGACAGATAGTCAAACAACCAGGTCAAATGACAGTTAACTAAATTTCTAGGTCAAAAGGCAGATAGCCAAACAACTAAGTCAAAAGCCAGTTAACTGAACAACTAGTTCAAAAGACAGATAGCCAAACAACTAGGTCAGTCTGTTGTAGCTGACACTTTCCCACTTTACTTTGAATTACGTCCTAGCTTGGAATGGGTATACTCCAGCTGGGTTTCCTCACCCGGTACCTCGCCGATCCCATGATTTCTGGTTTCACATTCGGCGTAGCAATCCACGTAGGCACCAGTCAGATGAAGTATGTCTTCGGACTGATTATTCCAAGACTTTCTGGCGATTTCTCTGTACCTCTGGTGAGTGTGACTCCGCATCTGTTCTGGCGGCTCATTCGGTTATTCAGATTTATCATCCAGGTTATCATCCAGATAAATAATCTATTGTTTTTATTTAATTAATGGTATAAAAAGGAATTTTTCCTGAGCAGCGATACTCAATATTTTTTGGTATTTAAAAAAACGTTACATTTAGCGTGTGGAGCTGCAATGTGTTTAGTAAACGCAGATTTGAAGTTACTAATTCATAATAAAAAAATTTCGCGATCCTGGAATATTAAGAAAAGTTATGAAGTTTTTTTTTATAATTCATGATATAGAAAAGTATTGTATTTTATGTTTTTCCAAAAAGTGATGAAAAATCAACTATTTTATCAATCTGTAAATATTTATAGCTTTTGTGTGATTAAATCTATACAACTATTGTTCTATTTCATTAAAATAATTTTGTGGAACATATTGCATTATTACATTATATTATTAGCATTACATTATATATATTATTTTTTTATTATTATTGTCACTGTTAAACTATAAATATAGGCCCCCTGTAATATTCAAAAGTCGGAAGGACTCTACGAAGGACTCGTATCAAGTAGTGACATTCAATTATAATATAAAGAAGTTTGACAGTGATGATCCAATGACACTTTTATTTTAATTATTATCTTGACTCAAATTGTTTATGGAAACAATTAGTTAAACAGATTACTGATTGCCTGCACCGTATTATATATAACATATTTTTATGTTCACATTAAAAGTGTTTTTATTATTACGTTGCATTTAGTACCTGTGACGGATATTCTTTCTATGTGTATTTTTCCCTACCTAGAAATATATAGTAAGAGTGCAAGCTAGCGTCACGAAGTGGGCAATGAAGGTTATTTTTAGACAAAGCCTTTGTATCTTCCCTTCTACAGACATACTACCACATTTTCCGGCAAATTGCAGACACCAACCTGCCCACACTGGGCATCTCCCTAATCAGCATCACAATCCTGATAATCTTCAAACAGTTCATCAATCCGCGCGTGCAGAGCAAGATCAAGGCGCCAATTCCCATCGAGCTGCTCATTGTGAGTGGACACTTCGTGCCTCCCATGTCTGCCTTAGTGTACGAATAAAGGCGGCCAAACATTCGATTCGAATAATTGACGGCTTGATACATTTATGAGTACAACTAAAAGTCTATTCCCACCAAGCGCGTCGCGACGCGTGGTGCTGCAAAAAGTTAAATACATGTATTTCAATGAGTCTATTTATTATACTGAGTGCCACGCGACACTATAACGAAACTGAAGTTGAAATTATTTATTTATTTATTTATTTATTTATTTATTATGCACTTGGTGGTTCTAGGCCTTAAGTCGTTTATTTCAATGTATTAACATGTAAGACTGAAAACCGGGAATAAAACAACTAAGTTGACAGTACTCACTTATTGCACTACAAACGGAACATTAAGCTGTTGGCTGAGGTAGCTCGCGTATTTATAAAAAAAAAAAGTTTTCTTCGATACAAAAACTTTCTTACTATGTTTATAAATTTCATGTATTATAGAATGTATAAAATATCAGTAGGCCTATGTTTGCTTTTCTATGAGTTACGAAATTAGATGCTCATACCCTCTGCTAACAATAAAAAATTTTCCTCAATATCAAATTTCAAAATATGCCTGAAGTCAACTTAGTCGCTTAGTCACATATTAAATCAATGCCATCATAAATAGTAAGTTGTATCGTTCAGAATGAAATTGTTTACACTGATAGCTGCGTACTTATATTATTTCTTTTAAAATATACCTCATTGTGGATTTATAAATGATATTTATCGAAAATTGTAAATTGGCTTCTAGGAATATTGCGTTAATTATTTTTTAACGAATTATTCGGCTTACTTATTTTGTACTTCGAATAATCTGCCTTGATTATTATCCATGCATAATATTACTCTGCTATGGGCCACAATGCTACAAATCATTCAATGTTTAGAATTTCAATTCAGTAGTTCAATATCCTCTGTATTTACCGTTAAACTCTATTGAATAATACATATTTTAATGTGTGTTTCAATTTCGTTTTGTAAATATTTGTTTAGTACCTTCAAAATAAAATAAAATTGGCGTTATTCACAATTTCATCTCGCTAATAGTTCAACTAATTAAACAATATTATTAGGAGAAAAAAATTGTAGTCTTATAAAAAAGCTTATAGTCTCTGAATTATTCCGGGATCGTTGCTAGGCTACTGTTATTTCATAACAATTAAATATGAGAAGTTCACGCGGTCATGTTAAACGTGCTGACGTGCCGACATGCCGTGTGTGTATATGTATCTTACTTAGTATCTTAGTAAGTTTCTGAGAAAGTATATTGATCAACTCGTTAAAGTCACCGCGCTTTTCTGCCCCCTCTCTGGCTGTTATACTTAATTCGTCACGTCTGTTAGACATTTCAACCCGGAGTTGTTCTCTTGAAACCTGGCAGGAATGACAAGAGCATTTCTCAGCGTTTATTTAAGAGACATTCTCTCAATAATTGCAATTAGCCATGTAGTCAAAGTGAAAAATATTCATTGTCCATATTCATTATTTATAGCAAAAATATGTTACTGTTGCCTTGTCTACTTTTTCAGATTTCTATTTAAGATATTTAAAATATTTGCTATTTGTAACAAAATTTAGATTTTTAGTATTTTTGTGCAAAAAACCATGTGACATTTTAAAGAAAAATAATTTGTTTGATTTTAGGAATAAATACATTGTTATTTACATATTATATAATATATGTGACATAATAATTATTTTATATTGGGAAATTTTGCAACTTAAATATGCAAAATTAATTTTTTGATGTGTAGGGCATTTTTTAATTAGTATATTTTTTAATTTGTTCTTGCATCTAGTAGTATCTTAATTGTCTTAATTATTTTATTTACCTTCATATTTCAGTAATTTTTAATCGATTGTATACTTCCTTGTAAATATTCTACTATTTATATTTACACTCAATTATTATGCTTCTAAGTTTGTTAATATTGACCTATTTAACTTATTGCATAGTTGTTTCATATATTATATATACGATATATATAATCAATCAATGATTTGGTATGTCATTAAAATAATATTGTTTCAATTTCTTCATTTTAACATTAAATTTTAAAACTTATCGATCCATTTAATTCTTAAATACGATAATATATAAATGACCCGAGTTATAATTCAAATGCAATATTATTATCTAACTATCTACATTTGTGCTTATCCTTGTATCAGATAGTATCCGGAACAGTGGCTTCCTACTTCCTGGACTTGCACGACAAGTATTCCGTCAAAACTGTTGGTGAAATTCCAAGCGGGTAACTAAAACCCTATTTTGAGAAATATTAAAAATGGATGCACTGCAAAACATACGTTTTAAATTTATGGCTTTAAAATACATAAGTCAGAAAGGGTATGTTTTAGATTAACTTGCGACAAATTGAAATGATAAATTACATCTGTCAAACGTACAAATATTAAAACGTTAAAATTATTAGCATGTTAAAATTTTAATTAATACAACTTCTAATAGTTTACTTGTTAATATTGTAACAGGAAAAATTAAATTGAATGAAATGTGTCAAAAAATTATACTTTTTTTATTTAAACCTTAAACGAAGATTTACTATCTATACCTTCAAACATGAATTTAAGGCAGAGATTTGAAACAAATATTTGTATTCTTAAGTCTGCTAGGTTGTAGGTGTTTTCCCGCTCTGTCAGTAAAGCAAGTAAGTCGCAGTGATTAAATATCATTTAACATTATAAAAACAGACTAATCTTCCGCTACCTACAATACACACATATCGACATCACTGAACTGTCTGTGCAATATGTTGACTGGATTGTATAATAAAACGCGATGTATATTATTTAATATGCTCGTAATTAAAAATATGCAAATTTTATCCTGAACATTTAATTATTTAAATTTTTACATCAAATTTTCTGAATTAATTACTTTTTTATTTCAATTTTTTAATAATACATCATGAAACCCACATTTTGACGTCTAGTATGTTTGTATATGATATTCCGTTCCCAAAGTGATACGTACATACGGGCGAATGCTTTGTTGAATCCGAGGAAACAGCTGTCGCATACATCATAAATGTATTTGTAACGATAATATTAGAGCATGCCTATTGTTCTACTCCTCATGTTACCAATATTACGAAATGTTTTTATTAACAAATCTTCAGTTGTTTTTTTAGATTTGAATTTGTTGTGGTCTAAACATGAAATTTCATCTAGCATTATACTGCTAAGGTGTACCATTCTTTTCTTTATTGCAAATTGCGTGATCTGCGCAGTAATCACTATTGCTCTTCTAAATGCTCTGTGTATTGGAATATCTATTGCAGCTTTCCAGTGCCGAGTTTACCACCAATCGCACAAGTGAAGGACAACTTTGGCGGATGCTTTGCCGTCGCTATCATCGGGTTCTCTATAACGGTATCCTTGGGCAAGGTTTGGTCCAAGAAACATTGCTACGATCTTGACGCTAATCAGGTGGGTGAGGAAGCTAAGTTCTCTTAAACCGATTAGTAAACCTTTGTTTTTTCGTATTTGTTATGTGCCAAGTTCATTCTGATACATATTTTGTAAATTGAAAATTGTAATTGTACTGGGAAAAGAAGTGGACGTCTATCTCCATTATAATATAATTATATAATCCTTTCTATTCATAAAATGTTCACTTATATTTAGTCATTTACTTATAGTCCTTATATCGGTATGTCAGAGTCATGAACAGCAATTGGCCTTTATCAAAAACCTCGCTATAAAATGCCTTTCAATAGAGGTGTATTATAATTTAAATTTTCTTTATCAACTATTTTTGTCTAATTTTTATCCATCTTCGTCCCATTTTTTATATATTTTTATTTTTTTGTCAAATTTTGTTATTAATAAAATTTGTTTATGTAATGTGTAATTTTAATAATATTCCGTCCTCATCAAATTAAGCTCGCTATTAATAAATCTAATTAACAGTGTCTAAATTCTAAAAATATATATTACAAGAGCAGTTAGCTGCAAGGTAATTTTTGCAAAGCTATTGCTGAATGTTCATAACACTATCTATTTGCTGCTTACAAAAGGTCTCAGAAATAATTCGCAACATTTACGTCATAATATAATAAGTATTGTCACTAGATTAGAAAGTATAATATTGGTAATGTGCAAAATAATCAATTTAAAAAATTAACTAAATTTATTAAACTTATACTTATACTTTTTCTATAAACTTGTCTATCTTTATTTCATTTTTCAAAAAGTTATTTCGCAAATAAAGTGAGTTAAAAATGTTCATTTTTTCCCTATAAATTTATACTTGAATCCCTCCGGTCTTGAAATAAAATTCCATTTCGTCTCTTATCTAAAAGAAAAAAAAGCTCATTCTTACCAACAAAGCCAACAATATTGCCCAATTTATATTTTCACCTTTAATTTAACTTCTGGCTCCCCTAAACCCACTGTTTCCACTAGTGCCTACCGTTTTCACCACTTTAATTCGAATATTTCAAAACTGGTATTCGTGTATTTAAATAATTGAAACTGAGATTCACAGTCATTATAGTTAGTTCACTTTCATGTGATGCAAATATTTCATTCTGTTAACTTTAATTCCTTTCTTTTGCTTATTTCATGTTTGTTTACCTTTTTAAATTATGTAGGTATCACTTTTTACCCTTTATTAATTTTTTTACCAAACTTTTTCAAATTTGTATCCTAGTTTTTGCGGGTTTCACCAGTTGTCTTACGTTTAAATGAATTAAATAATTAATAAAGTGACAGTATGTTTCTTTGAGTCAGGCAGTTTTGTACAATTTATTTGGAATTTTGTTTAATCTATTCAATGCAGGCTGCACACGTTTTTATTATTTTATATTTGTAACTATCTAATATCTGGAAATTTAAAATTATTGTTGTACTCTGTACTAATTGTTTTTACTAACTTTATACTAATTTATTTATATTTCAATTCGGTACTCATAATATTTATGATCAGTGTCTGTCACCGAAATATCGAACTTTAGTATTTTTTGATTATTTATAAAATTAAAATTAAGACTTATCACATTTTTACTTTTTTTAAATTTAAACCTAAAGTTCTATTCCGTAGAACTTTAAAAAAGACGTATTCTTTTCAATAGTGAAATTGCGAAAATGATAATTATTATCAAATACAAGTATGTCTAATCTAAAGGATCATGCAAAAAGTGTCACTTGTTGTAGATTTTAAAAACATTACTGACTATATATTATGAAGAATATTTAGTTATACACATTCCTCATTACAGAAATTTATTTTTAACTTGAAATCAAAAGCAGTGAATATATATGTTGTATGTTATTTTATAGAAGAGTCCTGACATATACGTCTAAGCTACTCCTTATATAATATTCCCAGTAAAATATCATAACGTCAGTAATTCATTGATAAAGATTACGAATAACACGCTTGAATAATCTACTATTGTAAACATACAGGTCTGTATATTTTGAAGATTCCCATCATTTTAATTGTCTCTACTACTGTAAATCAACATCTAATCTACGGGATAAGTTGCCAATTACCTCATGCGTAATTGCACAAAGTGGTTTGCTTAAATGTCCAATTATTTATTATCTAACCAGAGTTAGATATACAAATTTCGTGATTATCTCACTTAATTTATCCAATTAACATATCGATAGATAACCTTAAAGTGATGACCATCAATGCCAAGATCATTGCGAATATTATATTCATTTATCTAGTACAGGGTGATCATAAAGTCATGCAACTGAAGAAATCGGTGTAATGTGTATAGTCAGTTATTTTAATTTAATTGACTGATTGCTTAAAACTAATTATGAATAGACAGTTATTTGAATTCAATTCACACAATAATATAATAATATTGTATTTTTTTTTGTATAAAACCTCGGTGATACACGCACTGAAAGATCAAGATTTTGAAAAGCGAAAGAAGTTCTGTGATTAGCTCGTTATAGTGACTGATGAAGATCCCACATTCGTGAACAATTGCTTTTGGAGTGATGAAACTTGGTTTTATCTGTCCAGATACACGAATTCGCAAAACTCGAGGTACTCGTTCATCACAGAATCTGTACCAATTCATTGAAACTCGCTTGCATTCTCAGATAGTGGGTGTCTGGGCGGCGAAGTTGGGAGCACCAATTATTGTTTTATTTCTTTGAAGACAAAGTAAACAGCGACAGGTATTGCTCTTTTATTGACCAATTTGTGCCGACTTTGTCTAACAATGAAAGGCAACAAGCTTGGTTTCAGAAGGATAACGCAACTGCCCCCCACACATCACATCAAACTGCTCGACACCTTGCTCAGTTCTTTCAGAACAGAACAATTGATAGAGCCCTTTATCCACCACGTTCACCGGATATGACTCCCCTTAGATTTTTACTTGTGGGGATTTCTGAAAGATAATGTCTATGCGAAAAATCCCAAAGCATTGGCCAACTTAAAAAATGCCATCAGTATCTGTATTAACAGCATCACCGATGAAACCATTAAAAAAATTATCTTTCTAATAAAGCGTGCTCATTTGTGTCTTTCTGAGGATGGTAGACATTTTCATCATTTGTTTTAACTTTGGAATCTGTATTCATCTGTGTTCTGTAGTCAAAAAATGATTATCTGGATTTTATTAATTTTATTTAATATTAATTTTTTAATGCTGTTATTCAATCAATTTTATTTAATATCAAAAAAGGTATGATTTTTCATGAGTTGCGTGACTTTATGATCACCCTGTAGTAGTTGTGTCTCTGAGTGATTGGATTTTAAAAATTAAACATAATTCAACTTATTTAGTTAATAACCTAGTTGTAAAAAATTATTTACTTTATATATAAACAAATTTATTTTTCTTAAAACAACTTAATGTTTTAGTTGACAATGTCAAATTATCACATTGAAACAATAATCATTGTGACTTAATTTTAGTTCCGTATCTTTCCTTATTTTTTTAAAGAAGGGTATGCGAAACTGTTCTCTCTCCCCCACCTCTCTCTCAAGTTAAGTTAATCAGAATATTTAAAAAATGCTTATACCTACTATTATAGTAAGCGCAACTACAGATGTATGTATATATAGACTCAGAACTATTTTTTATATTTGTAACCAGTTTTGAGGCAATGATTATATATTAACACTTAAGTTTTACTTTGTGACCTAATTCTTGAGTGATTAACTGACCGGTTTAAAATCTTCTAATTCATTATTGTGGTTCTTAAAAGGCTAGTGGCAGAAGGTACGCTTCATTTTAATTGACAGTGTAAATCGTCATCATTTATCTTAACAATTTTTCCTGGAAATTCACATAATGTACACGTAATGATACAACATAATCTACTATTTAGAAATTGATTCATAAATTCATTCCGTTCATTCAAACTCCTTTTTTTATACTTGTTTAAATTATTTTCTGCTTGTTAAAACAGACAAATCCAAAATTTATAGTGTGAATCGTATTTCTATATACTATAAAACTGCGTTGAAAGTTTTAATTAAATAAAATGAATTATAATTCTACAAATAATTTTATCCAGTGAACATTTATAAACCAAATCTTCACGTACATTTAATTTAAATAATACGCTGTCCGCGTGTAGTCTGCGCTCAACTATTTTATGTGAATAAAGACTAAATTATAACCAAGATTCTTGGAAATCCAACATGAAGTTCCAGATCATAGAAAGGTATTGAACATTTTTAATCAATTTATGAAATGCCATCCATACGAATTTTGGAGAAAAATTTGTTATTTAAAATTGTTGTGAAAATGTTCAGTATTATAGTTGAAAATTGTGAATATCTGAAAATGCCTAATGATTAGTTTAGTATATTTTACTATTTTGCAATTTTGCACATCTTTCCTTCGAAAACCACTTATCCTTTCTTTTCTAATTTTATTCAAATTGACCGCACGGAAGGGGTGGGGTATAGGAAGTAAAGTCACCCCAGCAATTTACAAAACTGTTTACATTGTTTTTTCATTTTTAAGATGAGGATTGTCCTTTATCTTTAGCTAGACGCCCTAATCTCTGAAGACCTCTAATATTTTTAATTCATGTGAAATTTAATTAAACTTCTTGCATAACTGTTTCAATAGTCCTGGAATTTCGTTTCACTTTTGTACATCCCAGTTAGCCGCCCTCTAAAATCATACTTCCCACACACACAGGAAGGGAGGGGGGTACCAGCACCACTGACTCCATCATCACTACACCGTCTCACCCCCAAACCCAACCCTCAGGAACTGGTGGCTCTGGGAGTCTCCAACTGTTTCGCCTCCTTCTTCAAATCCTACCCGGCGGCGGCCTCCGTGTCCCGATCCTCGGTCCAGGAGTCGATGAATGGCAAGACTCAGCTGGTCAGCATAGTCTCCTGTTGTCTGCTCGTCTTTGTTCTCCTCTTCATAGGGCCGCTCTTCGAAACCATGCCCAATGTGAGTGTGTGTCTTTACGGCTGCAGGGGATTTATGGTCAATTTATTCAAAAGGAAGTTAACTTGGGAATATAATAAAGAAGTGTATATAATAAGTGTATCAAATATAAAAATATATATGAAAGAAGTCATTCTGTGAAATGTCGGTAACATTTTTCTTTTACAATGATTTATAGTTAACAGAAAAATTAGAAAACAAAAAAATTAATTATTTAAAATTGACTATGTAAAGTGTAATTAGACAGATAAAGAATTTTAGAAGAGTTTTTATTCCATTAGGTATTAGTAACTAAAATGTTGTGAGATAAACTCTTCTCGTTTGCGACGATCACTTTCAGGGTCCCATTTTCCCGCTTCGATGATGGAGATTTTATGTAATTAAAATGTTTTTTAATTTTGTTTCAATTTATTTTCTTTATAATTATGGGGCCTATGTTAGAAAGCTGATTTCACGGAAAGGTTTTATCTAGTTTATCATTTTGTTAGGGGAAATATTTTGATGCCCATTTGTATTCATTTAATGTTGCGATTTAATTATTAATAGTTTATGCATATAAAAACAACATCATTATCAAAACGAAAACTTTTCCCTGTAATTTTACCATTATATTTTACCTTGAAATTGCTTAATTTAGCAAAACAGGAGTTAATAGTCTTTCATGTAAATGTGTTCCTTTGAATTCGTTCTTACACTGTAATTAATAATTTCTATTTTAAATATCTTTTGCTTCTATTCGTGTGCCGATAGCAGAGAATTTATCTTTTCATCTAACATTATCATTGACTTATTGCAAGAAACAGATATCATGCTTTTCTTTTAAGATTTATAATTTTGCGACGATGATAATAAATATTTAAATCTTAAGACGCTGTTCAATTAATTTATTTATGAAATACTTTTCTCAAGAGAAAAAATTTAATTTTAAATTAATTCGTTCTTGATATATATCTTATTTTCAATAGATAATTAAGATATATTTTTTAACATAGTGTATACATAACTTCACATAATACTAGTTATTATTATTTTAGTTATTAATATATTATGGTCTGTGGTCATTGCATTCTAATTTTGAAAGTCAAATCAAACTGGGCATATTTACCTAACTTTTCCAAAAACAATTCGTAAATTTAAAATATGTTATGCAGGAATAATTATATTCATTATCAAATATTGCTAGCAATACAATCTATTTATCACATGTTATTGATCATAAACTTCATTTTTATCTTAATTTCAGTGTTGTTTGGCATCATTGATTCTTGTCGCTTTAAAAGGAATGTTTATCCAAGCAACCGAACTGCCAGCATTGTGGAAGTTTTCCGCCTGGGACTTCGTAAGTGTCTTAATTATATATTTAGATATCATAATTTTTTTTACTTCTATGTTTCCTTTCGTCCAATGTTCAGGAAGTGTTGAGCGGGGATTTTTATTGTTTGTGGTGTACTTTTATCCAAACTTGACCTATTTGAAGGCTATAATAGAACTATTGGGGCGAATAAAACGTAAATTCTTATAATAAAATGTTACGATTAGATTAGATTAGTTACTTAAAATTGATTAATAATTAATAGAAAAATGTAAATGGAAATTTGTAACTTCAGTTATATTGCTATATAAGCCAATACATATTTTTATATTGAAATAGTAACCTAATATATACATTTTATTATATATTATATTATTTATATTCATTTTAATATTTAATTGATCGTAATATTATTTTCTGTTAAATAACCATATTTAGTAATATCACATAATATTTCATTATTGAATATCACCCATCAAATAATTTTATGACAATCAAAATTAATGTGATATTTAATTATTAATTCTGATAGTGATGCCATTAGTCATAGTTATAAGCAGAATATATTTAGTGTCCATTCAATAACGAAAAAGTCAAAATATTTACTTGCATCGATTTAATTGAAATAATTTTAAATGTAATAAATATATCGATGTATTGGTACAATCTCTAAGTCTTTGTATTCGGCAAAAAGTTATTTCCGATATATGAATGATTTCCTTAATATCTAATTTCATTAGAGAGAGCTTCATGGGTACATCATGGGGACAATAATATTATAACGAGACGATCCGATCTATAACAATATTAAATAATAAAGAAATATAATGGTATGATGAAGCAAGCAAATTTTGCTCCATGTCGTCAAATAAAAACAACTGTATAGTGCATGAGAATAGCTAGTGGGATGCCGCGTGGCAAAGTTCGAAGGCACTGTTTTCCCCCTTTTTTTCACCAGCAGTTTATGGGCTCGCGAGAACTTGGTATCTTTTCATCTGGATATATATATTATGTTTCAAGCATTGATTAATGCTATCTGAAAAGGTATAACATATAGTATAAAAAGCAATGTTACATTTATCTATTGATTTCAAAGACGATTGATACATAAAAAAATACCATAGGTATGTCAATTCTTATAGTTTATAATAATAAATTATTATTATACGAAATGCATAACAAACTACTAAAGTACGATTCAAATTTAGGTGTATCGTATAAATTACATTCTAATTTTGTGTATCGCCATACCATATTGTCCCTACCATACTTATATTACACACATAAGGGCCCCCTAAACAATAGACTGGTGCATAATATTATGATGCATCTTGCACTGGTCAGTAATCTTTCAGTTGTTTAATTAGTTCATTTCAAAATCAAATTTATATCTTATTATTTTCATTCTCCATACTTGTTAGTAAGATATAGTTTCCCTTGAGTAGCATAATGTATATAAGTAAAATAGAAAAACAAAGCCTTGCTACTTAGTTATTAA
>JAUZND010011875.1:0-28655 GCA_034780555.1 Coelogynopora nodosa | reverse complement strand
TGCGCCCCTGAAATGCCAAAGATTATGGCGCCCTTTGAAATAATGCGCCAAGGAGTTCAAAGTCTGGCTACGCGCCTGGCTACGCGCCTATCAGAACATTAGAGGATTTTATAACCATACTTCTTGCTTTACAAGGGTTGCAGTTTGGGTAGCAAATATTGAAAACTTTCGTTTTAATACTACACTAATGCATATATAATAACTTAACGCTTTGCCGGCCTATTAACTTATACCCATCAAACAGCGTGATAAAAAGCCACGTCGCTTTTCATGATGCAAATATATTTTGTGACACATGACATATGTATTTATCTAGGTAAACAGATAAGCAATTTTTAGAGAAAATGACTCTGTATGCTAAGAGATCAGCTAAGCTAAGCTAAGCTAAGCTCTAAACAACAACTCAACGGTAAGAAATTATTTAGTGATCAAATATGTCACTAACTGTTGTCAGATTATTCAATACTAAATGGTTGATTATTTATTGCTAATAACATTCTAAATTCTAAAATTCTAAATACAGTTAATACCATACAGTTTACCTTATAACCTTTAATCTAATCTATCAAACTATATTGGCTTTAAGAAAATTATAATAAATCTCAATTATATTACATATTTCAATATACTTATTTTATTTTTAAAACTTTTTAATTTCGAAAATTTAACTTGAATAGTTCTACAAGCAGAATTATTAAAATAATCTTAGATGTTACAACTTATATTTTGAACATAGTTAGCTAATTTACTAATATACTTCTTTTGTGATGCATACTACTATTATTTAGAAAATGGTATGACTAACTTAATGACATTTAAATAAATAATAATTTCCTTTTTATTATAATATTTCTTCATTATAGACATTATTTTCTTAATTATAAGCAGTGGCGGCTCTGGCGGGGGGGGGTTACAGGGTCTACTGCCCACCCAATTAGTAATACTGTTGTCGGACAAACACAATTATGTCGAATAATTCAAATGCCGTATTTGCAATCACATTTGCAGTGTTGTCCTCTAATAAAAAAAATAGAGGCGCCGGATCTGATAACGTAGTGTATTAGTATGGTAATTGTACTGTTTAAGTGTTCATAATTTTATTGTTTTGAGCTATTAAATTTACTACCAATTCGCTTCCATTAATGTCCAAATACTAGAACGATTTTTATATTTTTCATTGCACCATTCACAAGAACATGTAATTTTTAATGAAATACTTTCAAACAATATAGGCCTTATTTAATAATTAACATTTAACATAATCCATTTTTCTATACCCTATTGATAATTTTACTAATCAGTATATTTCTCTTTAAAACAAGAACAACGATGAAATCTGGAATAATGTTTATATATTATTTAAGCTTTACTCTTTCATTTAATATAATAATTATTAATTCATATAATTATTCTAAGCAGGCCTATTATTATTATATTTATTATTACAATAGAAAACTAATTCAATTAATTAAATGAATAATAAAATTAATTAATTAAAATTAATTTATCGACTGATATTGTTCCTAAATTCTTTATCATGAACACTATTCCTCAAAAATAGTTAACTGTTACTTTTTTTCTTTTGTGAACTCTCATATTGCAGAGAATAAAAAAGTAGACTATAGGTCTATATATGTTAAAATAAATTAGAAAATTAATTGCATGATAGCGTTTAACTTGTTTTGTAATAAACTGCTAATGATATCAATCAAGAACGTAAAGAACTTTAATAATTATATTTAATTAATTATTAAAATTTGTAATAAATTATACATGCTACCATATACTTTATATTTGTTACCACACTTTATATATGCTACCACACTCTATATTTGCTACCACACTCTATATTTGCAGCCACACTTTATATTTGTTATCACAGTTTATATTTGCTACCACACTTTATATTTGCTACCACAGTTTGTATTTGCTACCTACAGGATCTTTTACGAATATAATATTATATATTTAATATGGCTTTTCTCCTTCTCGTTATAGTGATCAAGTTTCCATATTAATTTTCAATTAAATATATATTGTATATAAAAGTTAATTTTTATTTCATATTCAATATACAGTTTTAAATTAGATACTAAGTAAGCAATGTACTCTAATAGGCCCTACATTTAAAATATTCTATATTAAATGACTGACTTTTATTAGTTATTATCCGTTTTTTACGTGTTCAAGAAATCTTAAATCTATTAGAAAGGTATTGAAATGCTGAAGCAATACTTATAAATTATTTTTATGCACACATGCTGCCATTTTTTTATATATTATAAATAATATATTTTGACCCTTAAAACACCGCGCTGGACAGAATTGACCCGATGGAAATTGACCCAGCTGATTGACCTGCCGATTGACCCGTAGAAATGCAAATATAACACACGATGAGAAATTGGATTACCTGGGGGTAACTTTATTACATGATTTAATTTTATTAAATAATTTTTATCATTTACTATTCTAATTATCAATGTTAATATTAGGGAAATGGCAATTTTTGACGGCTTCATTTAAAGAACAGAAATACTGAGAATACTTTGGTGAATGATTATTATAGGTATATAGGAGCAGGAAATTTACGAATAGGAATGTAAATAACTGTCAATATTGTGATGGGGAAACTTGGATCTGAGCGAAAACTGTTTTTATAATTAAAAAAACAGATTTTACTAATAATAAAACAAATATTAAATACAATTTGATATTATTCAATGTGTATTATATGTATTCTAATTGTAATTTTATAATTATATTTCATTTTTTCGGAATGTATTTTAGATATCTTTTCTGTAGAATCAGACGGCAATTAGATTATTATGATCAAATATATGAAAGAGCTCATAACCATAGAACTATAGATTATTTCTAGTTCAACGCTCGTAACATAGCACATATAACTGTAAACACAATAATATGATAACTTCAATCAATTGTTTTGCATGTTTACTTCAAAAATAGAGTATTCGCGAATAATTATTCATGAGATTTGAATTAAATTGTTATAACAATTATATAGCATCAATATTCGTGATAATTTGTTTAAGCTTGAAGTCATATAAATATAAAGTAATCACATTTGTTAATTATTGTTGTGGCATCTTAAGAAACAGCTAGCAATTGTGATACTGTTTTCTGCTAACTAAAACATTATATTTATATAATTAGAATGTTCGAAATAATAAATTGTAAATCTGCAAAACAACGAGTTATATACAGTAAGCTATAAGCTAATAATTAAGCAAGAAAGAATTAAAATTTTCTTCTACACAAATTATTATGTGTAGGACATCATCACGGCTTGAGCAATAAAATGACGTAAATACTAACACAGGAATACATATAATTAGTAATATAAGGAAGACATTTATTTTAACTAGAACTGTTTTAATATACTATGTTATTGGAAATAGTATACATATACTTTTAATGGAAACAATTTAAGACCATTTTGAAGGTGTTATGAACATTGAACTATATTTAAAGCTTCTATAATTCAATGGTAATGAATATAGAAATAGCTATAAAACAATGCGCCAACAATGCGCCAATTCATATTGGATAAACTTTTAATACAATATTGGATAAATAGTTATAACAATAAAATGCGGCTACATATTGAGAGAAAAGTTATGTTAAACACCAGACGTAAAAAAAATTAACAATCACATAATGTGTATTTGAGTTAAAAACTATTTTAACAGAGTATAAACATATATGTGGTAATACATTGTGATATATGATGCACGTGTTAATTTACATGCGCAACCTTCATGCTCCCTATATATAACAAATAGTAGGCCTATATCATGTGTTGACAAAAAGGAATGCTATTTATCATTGTCACGAAGGATAGAACAAAGTTTCTAGAGTTATAAGAAAATTATTGTTTTTGAATTATCAAAAAATGTAAATGATTATATCGCAAAAACTTTTACTAGCATTCTTTTCTAACGTTATATAAATGATATTATTATTATTATTATATGTTATCAACAATATTCAAGTAAAATGTAAACCACTCTCTGTAAAATCAAATGCAAATAAAATTAAAATAAAAACACTTATAGCTCATTGTAGAAATGTATTTTCTTCAATATACAAATACATTTCAGTAGAAAAATTAATTACTATAAATGCCAAATCTCTCTGAAACTATTCCTCAAATTAAGTGCTATGACAAAATGTAGATTAAATCCCTCCTCCAACAGTAGGCTATCGTATTAATATATTAAAACATTTGAAATATTATATTATACAATGATAATTAAATTTTTGGATATGTCAATGTGTATAGTTACATTTGTATCCTATTTTTATATCGTACATCTTTGATCAAACAATACTTTTAATATAGTATTCTGGTATTTGAAAATCATGAAAGCATGACAACGCAAAAAGATTTTTTTTAGTCAATAATTAGCCGTTTTTTAAGAACTATTCATATATCTTTCAGAGTAGGATTTTCTGTGAGAATCTTGTGGACAATTTTATTAAATTTGATTAACCTTATTATATGTACAAAGGTTAATCAAATTTAATAAAATTGTCAATAACATTTTTTATAAAACAATACAAAATTTTAAATTTATGTTATCAACGAAATTTCAAAGTCACAGAAATATAACATATCTAATCAGGAAATCGATATATTTTTACATATTGAATAAACTTATTTTATAAATGGTTGCAACACGTTGTAATAATTCATAGAATTTTAAAACTATTGAAATTATTTTACTATACTTAGGCCTATATTGCAAAATGAGTCTATCTATTATTATAGAATAGAAAAATAATATAATATACTATTTTACAGATTATAGATTTAGATATAATAAAAATGTACTATTGGGCTTATTCATTACCTTAAAATAAAACCATTTTTGTTTTCTGATTCATAGTCTATTTATGATTTATCAGCTATACCACCATATAGCCTATACATATACATATATGTGTATATATTGTATATAGTAACAGTAACACCTTATATTTCTATGGCTACCACTATATAATTAGACATCATTTCTAAATATAGTGAGTAATGTGAGTAATTTCTAATAGTGAGTAACACTTGACAAAAAAACTTTAATTTATGGCACAAAATTCACACAAATATGCGTTAAATATGTGTTAACTATGCGTTAACTGTGTGTAGATATGTGCGCATATATGTTAAATATAAGTATATTGTATGTTGCAAAAAGGGTGAATTTTGTAGACTGCCATATTAATTAGCTACTAATAGTTTTGATGCATTGACGGCTACACTGATATTGTTTTATGAAACTTAATGTTTTATTGACAACTTGTACTGGATGCACATTTCCTTATTAGTATATTTTTAATTAGTTATAGGTACGGTTAGAATTTTATTAATATTTTATTAGTAAAATTTTAATTATTAAAATACATTGTTATATATAATTTAGTAGAGATATTACACCGAGTATACTACATTGTATATTGATAGTGAGTTGTCTTTACTATTTATCTATATATTGTACATTGCATTTAACTAAGCTAAAAACCGTTCGGATCTAGTAAATTAAACCGATTAACTGTTATAACAAGGTTAACAAGTAGGCTACAGCTGGCATATTTTTAGAGGCTAATACAACAAAATTAGGCGGACAGAATTTCTCTAAATACCACTATATTATTTGAATTTAAAGAAATTATTCATTAGGCAGGTACTACATACCATGAATATTGTTTTATATTTGTATGGCTTTATTCTATATATTATACAATTTAAATGACATTGTTTGCCAGCAAAATGTTTAATCTACATTTATACTAAATTCTTATTATTTAGACAATTGTAATATTGAATATCATGGAACATTGAACTTTTTGATTAGTAACCAGAATTAATTTCAAAGTAAACTATTTTTCATATTTTATACAACATACTATTTAAACAGTATTAGGATAATTAATTGAACTTCGCATTGAAAATTGATTATTAGACAAATCAATTAATTGTAAATTTAGTTTTCAAATTCTAAGATAATTATTACTATTTAGTGAGTTCCCTTTTGAGAATTATCTGAATTCTTAAATATAGAACAACCTCTGTTAGATTTTTTTTAAAGTTTTACAAAATACAATTAAATCGATTGTGTTACTCAAATAATTTGACCAACAGACGATTCGCAGATACCCCAAATCGGAAAAATTGTGAAGATTGTTCTTGTATACGGGATACAAAATTTTCGCGCGTTATACGATCATTCATCTAACTGTTAAAATCCCATTTTAAAACCGCGTTAAACAAATGTATTTTAAGCGTCTCTTGTGAAGATTACAAATATATAATAACAAAATTCTGACAACGATTGACTTCTATTCATGACGTTCATTAATTTAATTTATGTAATTAATTTTACTCATTTCGTAAAGTACTATAAGCAAAGTGTTATTTTAAAAGTCAATTACTTATAATCAAACAGTTCAATCATTTCAACATATTTTGCAAATACTTATTTTTATTCATACTTATTTAAGCAAAGCGTATGAAAATGATTAGAAAAAAATCAATTGTAATAGTATTTAATTTTACTGCCCAAAGCGTTAAATTTTGTTCAAATTTTATTCGTGATTGTTTGTGTGTGCTAATTAGTTTTGTTCATTTTGTATATTTAATTTACTTTTATATTATAAAAAATTATGCATATATATATATATATGCCACCGACTCATCTTTTTAATATATCCGAAATTATTAATTACGATTATTAAATTATAAACTTGCAATTTTGTTATATATTCATATAAGTTGTACAGAACTTTTCTAAATTCGTTCTTAATATTCCAAAATATCATAAAAATGGATATTTTATAATATTAGTTTTTGTTAATATTTTCAGCTCAATGAATTGAATTTTTACATTAGCAGAAATAGGTACATGTTTAAAAAAATCTATAATGTATTTTAAGGATATTTATGTTAACAACGCGGAATACTTTTGAGGTTTATTTGAGGTGGTTTGAGTTGATACAGAGAATTTGAATAGAATAGTTCATTTGCTGTTGAAATCAATATGCCATTATTCAATTATATACAATTGAATAATGTCATATTTATTTCTACAGTAAATAAACATATTCTGTTCAAATCGTAAACATATAAAAAGACATACAAAACTAATAAAAAAGAAGAACCAGAAATTACCCAAAGCGACTGTCAATTAAAAAACAAAATTTCATAATAATATCAGGATTGTTTAATGAAAAAACCAACACTCATAATTATAAACTCCAGAAAGGTTAAACAAAAGGAATGAGTCATCATCAAACCACAAATATTATTTATTAAAAAATTTACAATCCAAACATAGTTTGTACTCTATGTAAAACAGGCTTGTGGATTTATAAAACAGCCTGTCAAATCCAAAAAAGTAAAAGAATAATTATGGACAAGCCGGATCATAAAGAAAACACGTGTAAAAACAGAAATTTATAATAAAACACGAAAAAAAGTTGACAAAACAATGTTGAGGGATTTTGGACCCTCAGCGGCAGTTTACCTGTTTATGTGCGTACAAACATCACTACTCCCATAGTTAAGCATCTAATTAAATAAGTTTTAAAAAAACCATATAAGCTGTAGTGGGATTGAAAACGTTTTAATTTGATTTACATTTGAAAATTATAGTATCATTACAATACATTTGAACCAAGTATTATACCAGATTTTACAATTACAATATAGTGGCAATTATTAGTAGATCTCTCTATATACATGACAAACAATATCAAAAATAGAATAATTACAATTATTTAAAAGAAAATGAGGTGAACAATATATACAGACCATGTGCACATTTACTCTTTTTACCAGATCGAGTGGTAATAAATCGATTAAGCAAAGTGCACAAGATAACAGGATGGTGGTGAACTGCTGTAGTCTGTGTATGTTGTTTATCCATAAAATAATATTGGCAATATTTTGTGATGTAAGAAAAAATTGGTTTAAAAGAACTATTACATTTGTCTGAAATATTTAAATAATAAACAGTTGACATATAAATGCAATTGGCAAATGCAAATTAAAACAAGTTTTACATTTATATGAAAGTTAATATGAAAAAATAATAAATGTAGGAGCATCATTAACGTATAGAATATGTTATAATCAGTTAGTTGTATTAATAATTGTTATACGAAATATATAACAATGTTTATAATGTTTTAAATATTTTTACACGATCGTAATAAAAAACTACAGAGTTAGACATCTCACAGTTTATATAATAATAGAATTATTGTAATATGGCAGTCATGCTACGTAAAATAATAAAATTAAAAATACAACTAAAATAAAATCTAAGTGCTTTCAAAATCTCAGGACACTTAACACCGCTATACTTGCATGAAGCAGATATTTGAGTAAATGTTGTTCTTATTTAATGATTTGAAAATTATGTATATTTAGGACCTCGCGTGAACCATGTATAAATAAATAAAAACTTTCAGAATGGTGTAAGCTATTTGAAGTTTTTTTCTTTTTTTTTTGAAGAACACAATGGCTGATATACAATATTTTTGCCTTTATAGGTTTGCGAAATCATTTGTTAAAATGATCTAAAAAGGTTAATTTTACATAAGTTAAAATGTATTTTTAGTTTAAAATTTTTGAGTTTAGTTACTTTTTGGGACACCATGTATATGTAATTAAATCTAGCAAATACATTAAAAAGAATATGAGCAAATTAATTTAATTGAACATATCGTTAATGTTAAATTTGAATCTGTAATATTCTACGTACGCTATATATACAATAACTAGAAAATATATAACAAAAATTATAAGAATATTTCAGAACAATTACAAGCATTACATATTATGTTGTATACAGTTTATTCTCAATTGAGTATTGATTGAAAAGATCTCCATTGAGTATATGATTATATATAGTCACTAATTCCATTTATATAATCATTGACTAATCTTATTAAATGCGTGGAAAATATCACACTATAACTAAACATAGCAATTTGAGTCAGAGTTGTTGTACAGTACATTTAAAGTAATTTATTCAGGTAGCACTGCAATAGTTTTTATAATTAGGTCAAATAGATTTACTACAAAAGCAAATATTGATTTAAGGCAAAAGTTCAATATCTCAAGAACTGAAACAAATAAAGTGGCGCACGAACCAAACTTAAGCTGCTGGAATAATTATCTATCTATTAGATAATTACATTAAAAATATATATATTGTAGGGTTATAAGAGGTCAAAAATCGGTTCAAATTGGGTAAAATGTTCTTTTGATTTATACTGCAAAAGCCAAATGTCTTAAGAACGGAAACAGATAAAGTGCGACATGTTTACATTTTTACGGTTGTGACTTAAATCCGGAGGCAAAAGCGGAGGACAAATCCTAAGGAAATTTAACCTATTTGTCAAGGTCATCATGCAAAAGTATCTAAAATATATAAAATGGATTTTAAAATAATCAAATTAATTAATAAAAACAAATGTAAGGGATTTTATAATGTAGATAAAAATAGTCAAAATACGTATACATTAAAATTAATTCTGAAATATAAAAATAAATGATTTATAACTAATTTTCACTAGTTAATACATTCTTTAAATTAAAATTGTTTGTTTATCTTTGTTACTTGTTTTAATGCCGACCTTAAAAACTAGTTATTTATTCCTCCGGTTTTTTCCTCAGGATTTAAGTCACAACCCATTTTTACATTATGATTAATCAATAATATAATAATTAATGCAAGGATTTGTTAGCATACTTCAAGTATTTTATTTTGTTTCACCTTCACCTTCAAGAGAAAATTATAATTCTGAACTTTTATACAGGACATGACGTGTTATGCCTTGATGCTATAAATCGGGAATGACGTATTTAGAAGAAATTTATCATTTAACAAAAAATTGGGATTCACCCTGTACGTTATTTGTTATTATTGGATACAGAGATTCCCATGATACTTTATGATTTGCCAAAACTCATAATTATTTGCTATCGTCATTTGCATGGGAGTAAATCGAGTAATAATTCCTATGTAGGGACATTTTAATGACGACATCAGGATGGGGGGAATTCTAAGCCTTCATCAAAACAAATGAAAAGCAATTTTCTCATATTACGTTCAAGTTCGATGAACCATAACACAGTATAAAAGAGGGGATTTTTCGTGTGCAGGCCACATAATTATTTGTCCGTCTACAGAAGAGAGTATGTCTGCTTCATCTTCGTCTAATGAATCAAACGTAAGAAATAACAATATTATGGGTTGTCCGGAGAAGCCGGGAGCAAGCATGTTCTTCTTTCCTCACACCGCAATAACTATTCGTTGCATTACCGGACGCAGGATTCAAGCCTATGTTGCTCCGCATGTTGGATTGCAGCATGTAAAGCGAGAATTAGCTAAAAAGCTAAATATCGATTATGATACGATCAATCTTACATATAATGACAGGTACGTTATTTATTTACATTTTATTTTATTGCTTAATGGTTAAATTTTTTGTATTATAATTATGCTTTTATTGCTAGTTGATGTTCATAAATTATAATTTCTTATTTATACAATAAATTCATGCAATCAAATAAAAATAAGGCTGTAAAAAAATTCAGTTACATTGAAATAGTTGAAGATAATGTTTTGTGATTGATTATTGATTATATTAGTATATTTAATATGAAATTTAATGGTTTAACCCCGCAATAACTCTATAATCATGAGTCAATATATGCCAATATACCAATCTGAAATGTTTACGCCATACTGAAATTAATTGCTGCAGGACTAAAAATTATACAATTTTAACAATTATTTTCCTAGAACACATACTTGCAAATAAAATAAACTATGTGTTTTCTATGACTAAGCGTTACCGTCATCAGATAAATAAATAAACTGCGATATTTATTTAAATTTAAATATTAATATAATTTTTTTGAAATGCTATCTTTTGCTACATTTTCGATTTTAATTATCCGTGAATTTCAACTATGTTTAATAAAAACCTCGATGTATATTTAAAAAAATAGTTTTATCTAAAAAAAGCTTGTATTATCAACATTTTTTAATGTGGAGATGATTTTTATTTAAAAAATTATAATTTGCATTGCAGAGTAGTGAATTCAAAATACATTGTGAATTTAATACATTTGTGTCTGAAAAAATTGAAAATAACACAATGTTAGCTTATTATTATTTTTATCACTGATATTGTAGCACATTATTCGAATTATCGATTTTAATATTTTTAAGTTGTCTTGATATATAGTTTTAACGATATATCGCCGAGCTTAAAAATTTGGAGTAGGATGTTCAATCTGATGTAAATAAAAACGATGTAACCAATTTATTTTAGATTTTCAAATATGCATTTCAGATTTTATTTTTACATTTTCTTAAATTATATAAGAAAGCATATTGTAATACGACGGACTTTCAGAAATATAACTATAAAATATAAATGTTTTCCGTTTTAATCACTTTTTTTATAACGTATTTTTTTACATAATTTTGATAACAACATCTTTTGTGAATTCATTCTAGTAATAGAAAAATAATTTATATTTTTCAATATAAATTTAATAGAAAAATTAATTAACTTACTAACAAAAAGTTCAAAAATGAGTAAGGAAAGTCATGCTTGCCTTTCATCGATAGCTTGGCATAATTATTGGAAATCTTAAATTGTTGCTACAATTCTTTAAAAAATGTAAATATATAACAATAACACATTTTCAATTAAATTAAAAACAAGAACATAGATAATAATTTAAGGTTTTTCTAAAATATCGATAAAAATTTGTCAAATTATTTTTGTCGAACGATTAGTTAAAATTTACTTCATCAGAATTCCTTCAAGTAATGTTTTTTGTGAAATATTGGAAAGAGGATAACACTTTTATGTAATTAAAAAACACAATTTACAATAATTGATTAACATCACATCAATTTAATTTTTTTTTGACACTAACACTTTCTACTTTCTTAAAAATAACTAATTTTAAAATTGACATTAAAGATAAATTGAAAACAATAACTATTTGAGTTATAAACATTCTCTCATCTATATATATATATGCATTATAAATTTAGGACGATAATTGTTATCAAGTATAGTTTAATGTGCTCAGTTTCAATATATTACAAACGGACAATCAATATATCAAATCAAAATGCAAAAGTTTTTTATCATCGTATAATATGGTATTTTAATAGTATACATAATTTCAATTTGTGTAATTACAAAATTTGTATAAGTGATAAATAGACCTATTAGTTGTATACAAGCTGTTAGAGAATCTAAATTTGCTTTTACATCTATTTTAACTAATTTTCAATTTTTCCTATTAAGGAGAGAGTAATACATATTTTTAAAATATAATTATTTCAAACAATTAATTGATTTTCAAATATGTACCATCGCCTCAGAACAGTCACCGAAAGATTATGTCCTGAAGGTGGTTAAGCTATATTGGCTTCTAAGAGACTGCAAATGTTTGTGAAGTAATACAATATTTGCGTAATTGGTTTTAGACGTGGTATCATCGCCAAAGACCATTTCGTGAATGTTTGGAAGGGTATTGTGTTATGCCTGTTCCCAATTGGCTACCAATGTTAAATTAGTTTAGCACATTGTTCTAGATGCCACAGAGGTAAATATGATTTGGTATTTATAAGTACCATCAGCTTGTGACATTCCCCCGAAAAGTATCATCTCAAGGTATGAAAGTTATGAATGTCTGGCACAATTTTCCAGAAATTTTGAATGGTGTATTATAATTAGGAATACTATAAATTGCAAAATACGCTCATATTGCAAATTTCATTTAACTACATATATTTTGAAACTGTCACGAAAAGAAATCTTTTGAAAGTCTGGAAGGTGTCTTCTTGACTTGCCAAAAAGTTTCAGAATGTATATAATTTGATTGAAAGTAATCATGTCATGTACACTGGCGATTATATATTACGTCAATTAGTAACTTTTTCCATACACATTTTTAAAACAATTTTTGAAATCATGAATTCTAGGACGTCTTCCTGACACTTTGGAGCGTCTAAATGATATTTGACGGATTTGATGTATCGAATTAACTCTTGATGTTGAAATCATTGTTAGTGTAAAATATCAAATCTGTAGCTCAAATAATAGTGTATTATCGTGGGGTGTGGCAAGTTATAATCCCTTTTGACTGCGGAATATACATATATATATTGTATTATCAATAGAATCTGCATAACATTTCTGGGATACTTGTCCTGAGGGGTCTAATTGCATTTTACTATATACATTTTAATATTTAATATAGCTATCTATCTTGTTAGGATGTGTGTATATATATATGCATTATCCCAATATTTAACGTTTAATATAGTACATTTTTGCATTTGACACTAAAACGTATTTCCTCGGGTAACAGTAACATTTAATGGATCTACTTAGCTACTTTTTTTAATGTCCACCAATGTCAATTGTGTCTAGTTTTCTTTAAAAAAACAGCTTATATTTTTAATAATATACCTAAAATAGTTATGTAAATATTATAATCACTAATTCTTATAAGTCTTTGACAATATAATTGACTAGTAATTGAAGAATCCTACTCATTTTGATAATTGTGATATTTTTATATTATTAGATAGGAAATTCATAAAATTTACAAATATCAATAATCAATTTAACTTAAATTTATTTTCAAAGTTGATGCGAAAGATATCTAGCTAACATTTGTACAAAAGCGTTGAAAAAGTTCTCAATAATCTAAAATATAGATCCATATCACATGATTTCAAGATTAGAAATAAAACCACTCTTTTTAAATTATTTTTTCAACTGATGCTTGTATACAGAGTACAAATAGCAGAAGAAATTATTTTCTATACCTGATTGCTTATGTCTTATCCATACTTTGATCAAATTTGAACGTGGTTCAGACTGAAATCAAAGAGTATAAATGCATCAATTCTCAAACTTACAAAATGGAAATATTTTTCTTCGTTTACTTTACGAATATCTTTTAAATTTCATTTCCACTAGAGATATAACCATATATGATTGTTTATAAATTAAAATATATATTTCTATACAATCTTTAAATGTAAATTAAAAATGAAATTTTAAATTATTAGAAAAATAAATGATATATAGTATTTACCTTAAGATTTATTAAACATTATTTGGAGTAACATGCACAATCTACCATTATATAATACAAAATGGAGCTAATTGACCATTACTATTTCACTTATAGAATTCTATTTGACGGTACTTTACAAGAAAATAGCATCGCAACAGGCAGCGAAGTAACCATGGTTCTCAAGTTGCACACAAAGGGCACACTAACCGCTCGCGATGCCAATATAGTACGTACAGTACTTATTGTATAGCCCTCATTCTATACTCATTATTGTATTTACTCCTTATTGTGTTCAACATTTTGATAAATCGCGACCTCCTCGATTTCTGACCAAAAAATATGATGTACTGCACGACAACTAAATCTAACTATGTCATTGGAATCTTAGGAAATATTATTTATGATTAGTGAAAAAAATTTACAGTTGGTCCTCACACCATTTAATAAAAACCAAATGTATGTATATTACGAAAGTGCAACCATTGCATTGTATGTTGCTAAATTAGAACCATGAGTAAAAGACTAACAAAACGAGTCGCGTTTGAAAAAATCAAATAATATTTACATAAGATTCAAGTTTTCAGTAATAATGCATTTACTTTTTTCTTCTAGTATGAATAGGGGATACCAATATAAAAAGGATACAAAGAATTTCACGTCAAAATCGACCCCCTTGTGAACCATCATGTTAAAATAAATCGGTCGCAGCCTCTGCCAGTAGACAATGTTTTAGATTTTTGAAGTTAGATTTACATGTTGTTGAGTCTGTTGACTCGTGAAATTTCGATTTTTCTGTCACGCCTAAATCAAAAAGACCAAACTGATATGATAGTATTGTATTAATAGTATAATAATAATTAAAATAATATTAATAATACTAATACTAATACTAACAGCTATAATAAAATGGTTTAAAAAACATTATTTTGTCGTTTTTAATTCAGTGCTTTAAAAAAAAGTATAATCGTTCTAATTAAAAATATTATGAGAATTATTATATATTATTAAATTAATTTTATTTTATTTATATATGTATATTATAAATTAAATAATATAATAAATAAATAATAATAATAAATATTATAATAATGTTAAAGGAGCTAAAATATAATAAAATTAATAAATATTATTTATAACATATAAATATAAATTAATTTAAAAATATCATTGTTTAATAATTACTTAATAAATTATTTATAAATAATCATATTAACTATTAATTTACATAATTACGATTAATTTAATTAATTAAAATAATATGTACTAAAAAATAATGATTAATAAGTAAGAAATAATTATAAACAATACGAAATCTGTTATTATTCAAATTTTAATTTAAATATTTTTTAATTATAATTTCGCAGATGTGTTTAAAAAGCGCACTGACGAAGACAAATTTCAATAATGTTTATTCTCCAGTTTATTCTCCAGTTATTCCGGCCAGTTGTGAATTTCAGAATTTTCTAATTTATTAATTTTTAAAAATTATAAATGGAGATTTACTGCTTTGTTTCAGTTTTTTATATTTTAAAAATACTTCATTTAACATTATAATGTAACAATGAATATAGTTGGACATCGAAAATCAAAAGTGTTGTTAATTTTTAAAATTTTGAATTTTATTGTTTATGTTATGTAGCTCTTATCCAAAAATTGGTAAGTCTATATAAGATTATACAAACTCTGATTAGGTCTTGTGGAACAGGTAGAACATGTGAATTTGGTAATTTAAAACTCAAATTATTTGCACGAACTCTGAATTCATTAGAGTTTTAAATTGCCAAATTCACATGTTCTACATGTTCCACAACGTTATTAGATATTTTGCAGGAATAAATAAGAAATAAATTTCAAATTGTAATTGTGATTGTGATTGTGATTTGGCAAAAGGATAGCTCATATGGAGTAATTATTTCGTGTTTTAAATTATTAATTTTCAATATTAACTTTCAATGATCAATGAAATCGTTTTTTTTTATTAATAGAATTGAAGTTTATATTTTATCAAATATTAAAAAAGCAACCAGCTTTTGCAATATAGAAATACTATTGATAACGAAGTGCTATTTTCTGACTGCAGTTGCAAGTGCAATTTTTATTTATATAATAAAGATTGGGAATACCAGAAGATATAAATAGGTTTATATTATTATTAATACGCAATTACAATATATAAGAGTGAATTATGGTTTATTTTATAAATTATTAACTCATGTCTTAATTTATGTTAACCTTCAATACATTTAATAAAAAAACTAATTAATTTTAAACAAATTTAATAGCGGTACTTTTTATCATATTACATTATGACACTTTGACACAAATAAATATCAATTAACAAACTTTTGTTTTTTTCATTATTTGTTCATACAAATCGATTTGTATGGTATTAATTAAGTATATAAATAATTTTACATTTAAAAATATCTAATTCGATTGATCAATTTTCTTTCTATTTTTTAAATTATAAAAAAATAAGTGCGCGAAATAATGAAACATTGATTTTATAAAACAAATAAAACAATATTCTTGCATAATTATATTATTATATAATTATATACACACCTTTCATAAGTTGAATAATCAAAAAGGAAACGATTTTTTTAATTGTTCGACATTTCATATAATGATGGGAAATGTAATTTAAAATATTCATATTATTTAAATATGATAAAAGGAAATATACCCCTGAAATATAAACGTATTAAAAACTTATATTTGCTTTTAATTACTTTATAATTAAATAATTTTAAAATTTTAGGTTGATGATTACAATGTAAGTGTAATCATTTTTAATGAATTAAACGTTCTACAAAATGTATGTATAACAGGCAGAAAATATCAATATTGTATAAAATGTTATTGTATTTATGTTCTACTATATTATATATATATATATACTTTATATTATTATATTATTATATTATAATAGTATATACTATATACTATATATACTATATATATATATACTATCTACTATATACTAATTTAAATGGAAAAACAACTAATATCTGATATTGTTATCGAATCCCTTTTATTATTTGTTTAAGGATATCTTCCCTATAATTTTTTATGTAATTACTCAGAGATTTAACAGAGATACACCACTACTCAACGTCAGACAAGCTTTACAACATATCAGTGAGCTTCAAGTACGTTTTTTAATTTTTTTTATTAAAAAAATATATATATATATATGACATAATTGAAAAATTTAATAATACATACATTAATTACATATTAAGATTCCGCTTATTAATAGTTTATGGTATGGTTGTTCAGAGGAAGATTATAAAACGTTAATTGGTTTATCGTTATCTATAAGATGTTGCTTTAAACGAATATTTCAATGGCGACATAAATGGATTTAAACAATAATTTAAACAATGAATTTACTGAATCAAATATTTTTATAGTTATTTTTAGTTTGTAAATTACGTTATTATTTTTCAAACCTGCTTAATAATTTGTTTGTAATATATAAATTGTTGTAATCATTTTAAACTATTGATTATACTAATTTAATTTATATTTATTGTATTTAATTGTATTTCAATTAAAATACAATAAATATAAATGAAATCAGTATAATCAATAGTTTAAAATGATTACAACAATTTATATATTACAAACAAATTATTAAGCAAATTTGAAAAATTAAATATTAGTTGTTTTATGTTATTTTGATATACTAACTTATCTTATGCCTTGATAAAGAAAACAAGTTCTAGAAAACGCGTTCGGCTAAAAAAATTGTTTTTACATTTATTTTGAACCTTGGATATAACTTAAGAAGATAGTTACGTTGGTTACTTTGAGAAGATATCTATCTATATATAGGTATATACAATATGTTTATATTCAAAAACATATAAATTGCTCATTATAATTTGTTTTATTATTACTCGTTATTGTATTATTTACATTAAAGCTACTAATTACATAACTAACAATAATACTATTTTTAAATTACGTTATAATAGTATGGAGGTATGGGTGGTACAGAGCATTTTTATAGAAATAAATATTTTTTTTAATGTTTCTGTTTTTATTGTACATTTATTTATTGATTGATTGATTATACACTCTTCAACTAATTTTAACAATTAATATAAGTGTATTACACATTTGAAAAAAAAATTATATATGCATAGGCCATGTACAACGAATGATTCAATTATTGTTTTAAATTATATAGGCGCATAATTTTTTGCACGGAGTGACGCCCCTACTTATACTGGTAGCAGACACAAACGGTCAGCCCAATTTACTAAAAATTCAAATGACACAGTGGACCTTGAATGCCACAAACTACAATGTTCGTACGAATCCAGTCGATAATGAACAAGACCTACATAATGAAGTAAAATGTTCATAATAAATATGTTTGTGATTGTAAAATAAAGACAACTAATGTTCACTTGTGAAAAGCGCAAAAGAAAAACCACAATAAAAGTTAAAGTTTTATTAATTGTAATAAAACTTTTACTTTTATTTGTTTTTTTGCATGCTTGGGGTTGGTTTGTTCGTACTTTGAAAAAGTGTTCACTTCTATAACTAACATTTTATTAGTACATAATAAAATCATCATATATCAAGAGAATTAGTTTTTTATTAAACATTCATTAATATAATAAGAAGCAATATAGTGCGGACCAGAGAAACTATATTATATTAAGTAAAATAACAGTTATTTATATAAATATCAACTTAATCAAATTATACAAAGGGCAAAATTCACTACTGTAAAATATGCAACACTATATAGTATGATATATGTTTATGAAATTTATAAATAACCACCTTTAAATATAGCAAATACCATTCGTTTATTATTAACTCTTACGTTATGGAATTATATATATATATATGCATGTAAAAATGTTCAAATGTAAAAATGTATGTATTATAAAATGATTTTTTCACGTGTAAATTTCATTGATATTTTAATTGAATAATTTTTTTTAAATGTATCCTTTTCTTTTAATTTTTACAGATATACAATGAATATGGTACAAGTATTGGAAAGATTCAGGATAGTGATGATTACAATTTTTGCGGTAATTAAGCGTATTAAACGAGCAATTGTTTTAAACATTGAGATATATTAATTAATATATATCTGCAATAACCTTTATCATATTTATTTCACAAATTTAGGAACATTGCTCACAAACTCCTTGGGAAAAAATGAAAACAAAAAGGTAGCTCTGGTTTCCAACATTCTTGAGAATTTGCTCAACGCAAAAAAAATATCTAATGATGCTGAAATGACGTCAATTCCAAAGAAACAGAGTTTATTGACCTCTGGAAACAACATTCCGATAAGAGAAAGAGAAAGTATGACGTAGATTTATTTCTTTACTTCATTTGGACTGCCTTTATTTATCTCTCTCGCTCTTCATTATATACAAATATAAATTCTATCTCGCACACATTATAAATTAACAGAATTGAAAAAATTAACATATTCAAATTGATAGAATATTTCTTAAAATTTTGTTTACGAAATTTTAAATGACAACAAATCTAAAATCCAACTTATCAAGGTCTAGATTTTTGTAATAGTAGGCCCTAAATAAAATTATTATTTGTCTATCACATTTGCCCTGTTTAAAAACAAATCATATTACAAATTATTTTAAATATGGCATTATTTGAAAATGTAAGTAAATATATAATATTTGTAAAACCCCCAGCCACACTTTTTAAATCAGTATAATAACCAGTCTACCCAATATTTCGTTTCAGAGTCAGAGTTGAAGATGTCTCACGATGATATGAAAGAGAAAGTTACACGATTGCAAGATCATATGCTCAGGAAGAGGATGAAGAGACAATGATCTTGATGTTTCTGTCTATGATTGAGTACATATTTGTTTCTTTTGTGTGTGTTTTAAGAAACCGAATTCACATGTATGTTTTATCTGTGATTATCTGTGATTTTATTTGTGATTTATCTGTGATATATGCATAACAATGATTATATATATAGTATATATGTAATATTTCTAGTTACAATATACCAGCTACATACTAACCTTAAATGCAGCATAGTACAATATTGAATTAATACTCATCCTCAAAAAATTGTTAATCACCATAAAATCTTTAGAAGCAACGTTTAGTAAAATAATTACTTAATTTAAATATTTATTTATAATTTGTTAAAAGAAAATACATATTTAATAAAATAAATTAGTGTAGCTATTAAATAAATATCATATAATAATATAGATAAAAGCTACTTCGTATAAGTAATGTTTCTTTTATTCATCTTGTAAATAAATTCACTATTGAACCATTTTTACTGATTTCAATAAAAATCGTAGACATTCACTTAAGAAGTGATGTATCAGTATAATTCTGATATATATAAAAATTTTAATGCGGTTTTTATTTATGGCCCTTATTTGTAGTTCTTATGTGATAATTATTTCTTTAATTAATCTGTCGTTTAAGATAAAATAATTATCAATAATATATATATTATAGTACTTCTAGTTTATAGCTAAGATCTTGCGATTACTTTCTACAAGGATGAGCTAAAATAAAGATTCTGACATTAAATTAAAAGATAAATAACACTATAATAATACGTATTTATTTAAGTTATTCATAAAATATACTGGTAATTTTTAGAAAAGAGAATATTAAATATAGTTTGACCTACATTCTCCGCATATATATGTATATTACGTTACCCATACCTTTATTACTATAAACTTTTGTAATATTTGTGACAAGAGTAGTTTTGTGCATGTATTTCTAAAAGTTATGCATTTTAGAAGGACATTGGTCTAAATCAAAACGTAATGTATCGTACCATATTTGACTTTTTTGTATCTATCCATTCATACATTCAATGCATATTTTATGTTGTGTATGTGTTACAATTTTCAAAAATGTTTATTCTATTATAAACTTTTTTCAGTAATAATTTAGAATTTTTTTTTGAACTACTTACATTTGTTATATGTTTAAAAAATTGTTATCAATAATTGGTAAAAAAATTGGACTTTTAAATATTGAAATTGATGTTATTACTATTATTTTGAATGTTTACATTCATTATAGTAACTATTTATTTTTTATTTATATTCATAAATATTGCCTTGCTATTCGGTGTTTACTATAAAATAGATTCAAAGAGTTTACTATAAATATACTAGATCAATTTCTGCAGATGGGACAATAATAACTTTTATTTCATGTTTTACTAATTTGAAAGTGTTATTTATTCATAAACGTTTGTCAAGTTTGGCATTTCATACCAAGATATTGGATATTGTTAGATCTTGGATTTATTTGCAAGACATGATCAATAAGTTTCGAATATTTTGACAATATCTTAGTATGAAACTTAAGTTAAAATTCATCGAGAGTTTCATATATATATATATATTAAATAAATCGAATGGGTCCCAAAATAAATACCGAATGCGACCCAAAATGTCGAATGCGCTCATGGCCTTCATATACAACCTTCAATGAATAACTTATACAATATGTGAATAATTTGTCATGTACTCAAACTGGAATACTTAGGACAAGTCAGGCATAGAGATGAGGATAAGTGGGTAACAATTTGTCTGAAATTCATACTGTAAATAAAAGTCATCACGTTTTCAACACCGGATCTAAACATTTTGAATAGATTTAATAACATATATATGTATATTATCTGTACTATATAACATTTACTGTTGCTATACTAATAATAACGAAAAGTATACTAATACTAAATGGCAAGATCACTTAACAATAATAAAAATTTATAAACACATATTGAAAAAAATAGATTTGAGTTCGTTTGTACAAAAAAAAAATGAAAATCTTGACATTGAATAAAAATGTTTACAAAATAAAATTTAAATATTAGATAAATGTATGTTTTATCCAAATCATTATTATATTATCCAATGCAGTACGTTAATATTAACAAGGTAACGTATCATCAGTAACTATCGTTAGTTTGCATACAACTTAAATAACTATTCCTCGGAACCGTAGTGCGGTTAGTGTTACAGGATTTTACAAGAAAATAAATAATTACAATGGCAAACATAACTATAAGCAAAACAAATATTGTAATTATGGCACATCTTAATTGAAACATTTCATATAACAAAGTAATTAGCAATTTGTTACACGTTGTATAATAACATCTTTCAACGTCCTCTGACAAGGTTGTCAGAGATTCAGAAAATTTTCTAGCAGTTTGTATCCCAGGATATCCCCCAGTCGGTTTAGTGGCATTTGTAAGTGGGATAACCTGTGGCTTTTTTGTGAATGATTCTGGTGTCGTTGTAACACTTCTGTTGCAAAAAGGTTTGTCGATGGCACACAAAAAAAACCTTTTGTTTTTTGATGACGAAATAGCGTTCGGACACTTTTTTCGGACACAGTTCAACGGTGTGAAATTTATTCTATAATAACCAGATTTTGTTGCATTAAAAAATGCATGTATGCGCCTATTAAGCTTAGTACAACTATAATTATGTGCTTTTCTGTTGTAATTTCCAACTGAATCAATTAGTTCTATTCTAAGTCCACGATAAGACTCATCAGGATGGCACTGAGCCCATACACTGATAACCGTTTTGTTCTTCTGTGTAATATTGGAATAAACATACCAATCGTCATATTTTTCTTTTGAAGTCGAGTGGACTCCAATTGCAAATGATAATACAAGAATAGGTAAGATAAACTGCAAAATAAGCATACTTAATGAAAACTGTTTATTCAAGCTAAAACAAACAAATTAATATTATTGATGTAATCCCGTGAACAATTATAGAAACAATTATATAACAATTCACGATACACAAGTCCACAAGCACACAAGTCTTAATTTAAATTTGAATATAAATGGGTCTCACGAAGCACAATTGTAGACTTGTTTAATATAAGAATAATATGGTAATGATACAGTAATACAATAATAATGTAATAATACAGCGACTCAAACTAATTATAGCATAACTGTACTTGAAACAATTGTCTTCTTTTCAATAGCTAGACAGCCAATGAGGAGCGGAAAGCACCTATTTTTACTTTTAGCCTAGAAAAATGCGCGATGCTGATAAATTATTTTCTATTATTGTTCCAACAAAGTCAATTTAATTTATAGCTAATATATGTATTCTAAAGTTGAAAAATCGTTCAATTTCAATTCAATCAAAGATAAAATATAATATAAAATATGTACTTATTGGTGCATTTTACGGAGAAATGATATCAATAGAGTCGAAGAACAGGATATTATTATCCGCATAAAATCACGCGACATTCAATTCGGACACGTTTTGGGCCATTTGAAAAGATTTCCTTTGGTAAGAAATATTAATCTCATTCATACTTATACGGTAAAGATTTAAATTAACTCACTAATTGTTTTTAGTCTTAACATATTATGTTATAATCACACGTTGAAATTTTATTAGACATTCTTGACAAGGAGTCACCTTCCGTGTTAGGACTTGACATTGTGGAAAGTTCCCCCCGGCCACAACAACAACCAAGTACACCCCAGCGGCCACCACTTCAAGTGATCGTCCTTGACTCTCAAGTTCATTCATCGTCTCAAACTTTACTTGTTTCAAATCGCAGCCTCACCCACAACTTCTACTATACCTATGTGGGGTACCTGTAGGAAGATAAAGCTCCTCCGCCGTGTGTCGTCTTCGAGTCGCCGGTACATTTGATTAAACTTCGACACACGATGGGTCAGACCACGAATGGGCCAAGCGCAAAGGTGGCTTACTACTAAACACTCAACCACAAGGCCAAACTAGAAGTTTATAAACTCGAAAAGGAATTCATCCTCAAACAATGGATTGTTACCATTTTATGGTCTAGATTAAATTTAGTCTACAATATATAAATAACATTTGACTTATAATATCCTATAAACATTTATACTTTTATATTGTATATACTTCATTTTATTCTTTTGATGTAATTATTGCAAATTTAAACATGTTTATGTATAACGTCTATGATTACCACGAATAATCTCATTTTTGTGTTGAAATGTCATTTCTAATAATATAGTTTTAAAATTTTATATAATGATATTAAATCACATTAAATAGTTTATATCTATGTTTACCACAAATAATCTCATTCTTGTGTTGAAATGTCATTTCTAATAATGTAGTTTTAGAATTTTATATAATTATATTTAATCATATTAAATGGTTTTTATGAAGTTTAGATAATTATATGTGTTTGTTTATTCTGAAATTTAGAAACATTATTTGTAAAATATATAAATAAGAAATATTTATAAGTAAATATATAACATATGTTATACTGTTTTTTTTAAATCTTAAATTAGTTTTAATAATCTTTAAATTATATATTTTGAGTTCGTAAAAAGTAATTTTTTTCAAACAATACATTTACGCTATGTGATGTTTTCTCTCATGTTTCTAACATTTTTTACTGATATTACATTAAAATATACATTATTTTGTAATTGTTAATAACAATAAAATTTACCTTTTTTCTGATTACAATATTTTTAATGTTTTAGCAACTACTCTAGTTTTCACAGATTCGTTTATAATTTAATCATTTATATATATACAGTATTACAAGCGTTAGTCTGTACAGATACTAACAACACATGTTTCGAAATTAAAACTTTTTAGTATTCAATTTTTTGTTTCAAGGAAAAACTATAACTATTCGAATTGAACAATCTTTACTTATGAAAGTTGGCATGGAATAGTAAAAATATGACACTGTTTTGCATAATTTAGGTAACATAAATTAACATAAATTCAGAATCCGGTATTTTTTTGATTCTATCAAATTATAATTTAAACGTGATATCTATACGCAAAGAAACAAAGTCATATATGATGATATATACATCAATTTGTCAAAACATTCGACAAACATTAAAGCTAATTGAACACCCCTGGTCAGTTCTTCAATTTTGACAGTCTTATTACTTTTTCAGGGTTACCATTATGTTACAGAAACTCTTTTGAAATTGATGATGATCGATACTTTATCGGATACTCGGAAAAAATCTAATATTTTGTATAAATTTCAACTCTTTATCTGTAATGTATCCTTTTTTACAGCATTATATGTGTTCTAAGATGGTGATATTTCTACTGTTACCAGTAGAATAAATATTTCAACGTGCTTGCTTAAAACAATTTTAAATAATATTCATAATGTATTTCAATTCAATTATTGAACTTCTTTCTAAATAGCTGACAACAATTATATATTACAAACTGTTCTCAATGAAATTAACAATTGCACTTACAGTTTAAATTTCGATAAAAAACTGTTTCTTACCTATTACCATTATTATGTGATTTCAACTGATCAAAATTCAATTGACTAATTAGTTTAAAATATTATCGAACCAAGTGCACAATAACTTGCAAAGTGTCCACTTGAATATGTTAAGTAGAATTTTTTTAAGTAGATGGTGATATTTGGTTTATTTCGTCATTGAATGATTTTATTTTATTAGATAAAAGTTTCTTCAATGTGACACGCTATGATCTTCATAACCTAATTGACCAAATTACAATAATACAGTATTTATGTGCTGCTTCAATGATTCCGATTTGAATGGAACACATTTTATTATATTATTTTGAATACAAAATTTTACTCATCCTTTCAAACATGAAATGTATATAATTCCCCTATGTTACGTTTATTATTATGAAATGTACATATTTCCCCTATGTGACGTTTATTTAATATTACTTATTACTATATTACTCAATTTATAATTTGCAAGTAGCGTTTTTCAATTTAAATAATCATCACAGAATCGAATAACGGTACCTATTTTTGTAGAATTTAAAATAAACCAGTATAAAATACTGATGTCCATCATAATTTTTTTTATAAAAACACAGTGACATGTAATGTATCCTACGAACAATGATCTTTTTAGTCAATTTTATTTATATATTATGTACTATGCTTATTGTTATATTAAACTAATTATTTTATAATTCTTTTGATATATACGATTGAAAATATTTAATTATTTTTATAAAAAGGAAGTTTCTGCCCCTATGGGACGCTTTTCATTATAGTTAAAAATATGGAATTTTGGATTTTCAAATATGCTCCATATATTCCATATTAGATTTTTATTCCTCTGTTAACTTGAGCAGTATATATTTTTCATTAACAAAATGAATATACAACATATATTTTCTACGCCAACTGTAAGATAAACTAATAGATTGCAATTATAACAAATAAAGTGTTCTAATTGTGAGAATAATTTTTTTAATTATATTTATAGTTACTTAGTGGATCAATATATTTTGACTTACAATTGCCCATACAAAAAGTGCATAATGAAAATTTGTTTCAAAAATATAATATAATATGTTCATTTAATAATTTTTTTTAGTTTCAATATTTTAAAAATTTTGGCTACCTTTGTAAATAAAAAACAAAATAATTTTAATTATGATATTAGATATATCACCTAATTAGAATTTTATCAAAATAGGGAGTTTAAATAAACTTTTAAAACATAGATTATCTCAAAAAATTATTTAAATATTTTTTATACTAAAATCGATTTTTGTGTGTCAAATTTAAAGAACTGGCCCCATTTTCTCTGAACTGAATTATAGGCCTAATCTAAATAAAGTAACGAAAAAATTTAACAGTTCATATATAGTATATTATATAGTATACTTTATAGATGGGGGAATATATTGAAATTTAAATACTTTTGGAAATCATACAGAGACGCCAAAGAATTTTAACAATGAATCTATAATAAATAAGATAAAGAGGGAGAATGGTATATATAGGCTCAGTTAACTGTCACAGAATAAAAATGGACTTTGTTTCTGATTCTGATAGTAGTTATGATAAAATTCATCACCGTCCTGCAATTTTTAAGCCAAGAATTAATTTACATGACATCGACTTCACAGAAAAATATAGACTATCTAGTGCTCAAGCAGAAATTATCCTGCTCCAGATTGGTCCCGATCTTGACCGGGAGACCTTTCGAAGTCAGACGGTTGCTTCAAAGGAACAACTTTTAATTTGTATAAAGTTTGTATAGCGAGAAATTCTTTCTCTTCAGTTTTCAGCAAACTGGAAGGCCTATACAGTTGCTGTGTGTTTATATATATAGATGGCACTTACATCGAAATTAAAGCGCTTTCTACCCACAAGCCTCAGTTCGTGAACCGTCATCGTACACACTCGATGAATGAATGCGATGGTCGTCTGCGGTCAGATCTTCAGTTTTATTACATATCTTCTCGTTGGCCTGAATCCACCAATAACGCAAGAGTACTCCGAAACAGTAACTTATCTGTAGAATGGAAAGCAAGCTATCTACCTTTTCCGGGGGCAATCATGGTTCATTCCTCCTATCATCGAAGCTAATCGGACACCAGCAGAAAACGATTTTAATCGGGCGCACAACGAACACGTAGACTCGTGGAGTGCTGTTTTGGGGTCTGTAAGCAACGGTTTAGACTGAGTACTACGGAGTCGACTTCGCCTGGATCCAGAGTTCGCTGGGCGAATTATTATCGCTTGTTTTGTGCTACAAACCTCTGGGTGATGTTTCACTATGCATGGCGGGCTCGCCACTACGTGTTTAGCGATATTATACGTCATTAATCGATAAATTAACGAGAATTGAGTTTCACAAATAAAAATGCGATGTCGCTAATTTAGCGAGGTCTCGTTAAAATTGCGATTTATAGTGATACTGCGGACGCACTCACTAATTTAACCCTCTGATGGTTGAAAATTTCACATTACGTTTGTGATTTTCTGGGGTCCATTGGACCCCAATGTAAATGAATGTAGAACTAAGCTTAGTTTAGTCCAAATTATAATTATGTATATTATATTTATATATCATATAACAATTATTGCATTATAATTTTAATATATAATTACAAATAAAGTACTGAGTCAAAAAATTATGTATATACGCGCAAAAATGAATGCAGGTGTCTCTCAGACAGTATTTCCTTCCATGCAAGACATGCACACTTGTTGCATATGCTGGGCACAGACAAAGTTTGTGCAGGTTATGCACCTGGTGCGTGTCTTGCGATCCACAGACCGGTTGCACAAGTGGCAACGACCCTTGGAAGGTCCATCGCCAGCGCCAACACCACGTGGTGCAGCAATTTGTTGCCGTATTCTTGTAGTCGGTTCAGTCAGTGCAAACCCCAAAGCCAACAAGAAGAGCCTTCTCCGATTTGATTTGCCGGCATTGTGCTCTGGAATGAGCTCGCTGTGCAGCACATAGGCATTGAGACAAGCAATGTCCAAAATGTTGCAGAAAACAGGTACATGCCAACGCTTCGACTTGTACTTCGAAGTGTAGCAGCCCACCATCTGGTCCATCTGATCCGTGCCACCTTTTGTTTTGTTGTAGTCACTGATGACCAATGGCTTCTTGTTTTCTGTGTTGGCCACATTCGTAGCAGAATGTTGACTGCTCAAAACCAAAACCATT
>JAUZND010011864.1:0-28660 GCA_034780555.1 Coelogynopora nodosa | reverse complement strand
CTATAATATATTTGTGTATACTATATACCCAGCAGCCTTGCAAATAAGAAACGTAATGATTTTATTTCATCGACGTAATAATCTTTTAATAAGATTGAAAATTTTGTTTTAGCTATCATATACTCGCTATATTATATGGAATAGAACACTCATGTAAATAGTCTTTAAATTTCATTGCCTTAAGCCAAACCAAACAATTTCCTTTTAAGATATGAGATGTTTTGTTCATTTTAGTGTGCAGTTTTCTGTGTTTGTTGTAGTATGTTGTTGCTCCTTTCTTTAGTTGTATTTATTTTATTGTGTTGTGTCATGATTATAAAATACTATATGGACAAGAAGTTGGAAATATTTCAAGTAAATTAGGTATGTAAACTTTTTATTAATTGAAATTGTTTTAAGTACATTTTAATCAACCTTTCTTGCATTTCGCTATAATGTATGATTTCATTAATTTTAATCCTAATTATATATCTACACTGATTGTTTTTTAAATATGATGTTCGCTTTGACTATTAAATCAGGGCCATTCTTTAAAAGTATAACATCCAATATAATTTAAAAATCGGTATGAAGTTAAAGCATTTTCTACGGACAATGGAGATTCCGGATCTCAACCCAACTCTACGCGAACTCTTCATATCGCAATGTCCAAGTCTACGGCCTACATTCCGAAACTTTACTGCACTAGATGGACTATACTGGGCTAAGATCACACCCAACACACTTGCCTTTAACTGAGACGGTTCGATTGGCAATAAGGCAGAGTTTGGACCTGGCCGATATCAGTTCTTGCTCAAATGTAATGGAGTATATTTCTGGCAACACAGGGACTCTAGCTATGTTGCAAGTCTTAATTTCCGTGTCCTTCAACTCCGACATCAATTTATGGAAGTAATGAATGGATCACAATTACCTCGTACATGCCTCATGGTCGATCCAATCCCTAGTGATGACGCCTCAACATATTCTATGCAAACAATGCCAGCAACTCCACCGCCATCTTTTTTAGAATCGTCCACAAGGATCTCTTCAACGCCGCCAAAATCGGGGAAAGCAATACTACCATCGGGGGCACCTCAGAAGAAAAAGAAGCCTACACTGCTACATCAGAATGCTATTATTCATGTGTTGGAGGAAACCCCCAAGAAGAAGAAAGGCGGCAACACACAAAGTAAAGAAGATATCCGCTCCTATGGAGTAAGTAACTAAATGTATTGCCAATATTTTTAGCAAAGACTTTTAAGAGTAGAAAAATTATATTATTATATTATATAAATGTTTACAATCTTACCTTGTGTACTCTTTCTCAGTTCCTTCATGTGTGAAATGTCTGCTATCTCACCATGTGTACTCTTTCTATGTTTCTTCATGTGTTATATTTAAAGAATAAATTAAATTTTATATGTTATGAAATATTTATTTTGTAATTTTAAGAGAGATATGGGTTTAAATATAACACGAATCTTATGCTAAATTATTTAATTTTACTAAAAAAAGTATACTTCTAAAACTTTCTAACAGTAACTATTTTCCCATTAATTGGTTTATTTAAATAAAAAAATCGCCTCCATTTATTTGAGAGAGTGAAATGTCAAAAATATGTTTCAGGTGATTAAGCTCGTTTTATTGAGAGAGACAGACGCATTCATTATGTATAACAAGTTAATAGGGTACATATAAAACTCAAGGGTAAAATTTTACAATAAATGTTAGTCTGGAAATTATTTACAAGGAGAATGTAAAAGCAGATGAATGGGGAAACAAATTATGTAAATAATTATAAATAGTTTCCACATAAAAGCGAGATGTAGCACCCATCACGACAACTTTTCCTGAATAAAATACGTTTACATGTACAGGTTTCCACTCGAATATTTTCAAAGCATTAAATAGTTCAGGCTCATACTTGCATAGAAAGATTGAATTGTTCCGATTGAATAAAAAGGTAGAGATTTATATTTCTTCCCAAATCAAAGGTAAACATTATTTATCAATGAAAATTTAATACAAATATTATAATTATTTTTATAAAAATTGACGTTTCCGACCAAATTATTTAACGTAGTTGTTATACTTGTGTAAGCCGTCAAATAACTACTATTATATAATTCCGAAATATGGAATTACTTACTGGAAATAATTATAGTATACTTAATTAGACACATGCTAGTCAGTTTCAAATTAGATAACAGCTGTGGATAGAATTGTTAATGGTCATATTAGAATAGGGATGTGCTTATGTTGTGGGTAGATGAATGTGTTGTTGAGAGGTGTATGTATTGTAGGGAGGTGCATGTGTTGTGGGCGGGTGCATCTCTGTTATGGAGAGATATATGGCTTGTTCGGATATGCATGTTTTAAGGGGAAGTGTATGTGTTGTCGGAGGTGTTTGTGTTGTGAAGAGATGCATGTGTTTTAAGGAAAAGGATATTGTGAGGGGAGGTACATGTATTATAGGAAGGTGCATATAATGTGGGATATATATGTTGAGGGTAAGTGCATGTATATGGGAAGGTGTATTTGTTTAGTGGATATGTATGTGTTGTGGGGAGATATGTGTATTGTGGAGATGTGTATTTATTGTGCGGATGTGCATGTATTATGTGGAGTTACATGTGTTGACGAATGGTGTGTTGTGGATAGGTGCATGTTTTGCAGAGAGATGTATGTGTTAAGAGGATGTACATATGTTGTAGGAAGGTACATGTGTTGTGGGTAGGTGCATGTGTTGTGCGGAGGTATTTGTCCTATGGGGAGTGCATGTGTTGAGTGGTGAATATGTATGTGTTATTGGAGGATGTGCATGTGTTAGAAGTAGATGCATGTTTTGTGGGTAGATGTATGTGTCATGGGGAGATGCAAGATTGTGTAGTGGGAATTGTATTTGTTTAGTGAATATGTATGTGTTGTAGGGAGGTATGTGTTTAATGGAAATGTGTATGTGTTGTGAAGATGTGCATTTATTATGAGGAGGTTCATGTGTTGAGGGTAGGTGTACCGTGGGGAGATGCATGTGTTGCGGAGAGATGTATGTGTTGTGAGGATGTACATGTGTTATGGGGAGGTGTTTATATTATAGGGAGGGCGCGTGTTGTGCGGAGGTACATGTGTTGTGGATAAGTGTATGTGTTGGGCGGAGGTACATGTACTTTGTGGAGGTGTATGTATTGAGTGGATATGCATGTGTTATGGAGGATGTGCATGTGTTATAGGGAGATGCATGTTTTGTGGGTAGGTGTATGTGTTACGGGTAGATGCAAGACTTTGTGGGGGAGGTGTATATGTTGAGTGGATATGTATGTGTTACAGTGAAATATATTTGTTGTGAGGATGTGCATGTGTTATGGGGAGTGGTACGTGTTATGAGAATGTGCATGTGTTATGAGGATGTGTATGTGTTATGAGGAATTGTACGTATTATGGAAAAATGTAAGTGTTGTTGCGAGGTGGTGTGAATTGTAGAGGAATTTATTTTTCTGTTGTCTCTGACTATCTCTCTCTCGGAATTTATACTTTATAATTATTTTGGTGATTACATCTACAACAATATTATCATGTCTCTTATACTGCTTCACACGTTTTCATATCACTCTATGTTTTTTTTCTTCATAAAAACTATAATCTTTTAAACTATTAAAGAGGGTTATTATGAAGCATTGCTTTATATAATTACTATTCTAATATAACCTTTACAAATTCTATCTACAGCTTTTATCTAATTTGAAATTGACTAGCATGTGTCTAATTAAGTATACTATAAGTATTTCCAGTAAGTAATTCCATATTTCGGAATTATAAAATAGTAGTTATTTGACGGCTTACGCAAGTATAACAACTATCGTACGTTAAATAATGTAGTCGGAAATGTCATTTTTTATAAAATAATTATAATATTTGTATTAAATTTTCATTGAATAATAATGTTCAAGTCTACAAAAAAATTAAATTCTGTCAAAATTTAAATGTTATCAATTTTAAGCTGAGAAGAGATGCGCTGCGGGAAAGAAATTTATAAAGAATACAGTTGTTTACATTACACTTCATAAGTAGTTTATATAATATTGTACATTATGGTTAAGGACAGCATTGCAAAAAGCTACACCTATCGTGGCGATTGTACCTTTTTTTCTTATGGGCCCCATGGTGGTCACTTCGACCACCATCAGGGTTACTGATATTATATATGTCTCAAGGAAGAATGTAGCGATACACTCGCAACCTTTTTTTTATCAGAAGAAGTGTGTTGGGAGAAAAGTAGACAATCACAAATCAACAGCCCATGCATCTATTATTGCTACGATAGCAAATGGGATAATTGTATATATCCACTAGGCCCCTCACGAACAAGCTCTATCTCCTGTTGCCGCTGCTTCTTCACCACTTCAGGAACTTTCAGACAGTGATTTATCAAACATATCACTCTTTATGAATATGCTGGATAAACTTTTGTAACACTTTTTTTTATTTTTATCTGTTTTTTATGTATTTATTTTCTATGATTGATGTTTATCCGCCTCATTCCGCTCCCAGAATTGTATTTTATTGTAAACACCTTTCTTTATAGGTTACCCGACTCCCAGTCCACGTATATAAATACAACATAGTTATTGTATATTAAAATAATAAAAGACCTTGTGTTTACAATTATTATAATTTTTATTTATTATAAAAAATTATTGTTCATGAATTTTGGATATAGTCGTTAATGGTCATATTATAATAGTAATTACGTGCAGAATATCGAGGAGGCAACCTAAAATTAGTCAGATTTTTATCTCTCTCCTTTATGTGCGTCTATGGTCATCATTCCGCCACTTCCTACATATATAATTTAGAAACATCGCAAATTTATATAAGATAAAATATATTCCAGACAAATGTTTTATTAATTTAACATAATAAAATTTATTAGTAATTTGAAAGTGTAAGACAACAAAGTGTTCACAGTACTGAAGCTGATATAGAGATATTATAGTACCACATCTACCCGAACATGGAATCCAATATATGAGAATTGCATAATAGTCCCTAAAATAAGGTAAACGTTTGTCTGAGATTTACATGTTTTAAGGTATATGATAATGGATTTAGTCACAAAAATATATGATATATATTATGAAATCAACAAGCTTTATAATTCAATATGTTTTATAGTCCTTGTTATGGGTTGACTGATTGGGAGAGAGACTCGTTATGGTGCTTCCTCCGGGAAGATACATGATCGTACATGTAGTTCTTCTAAGGTTGTCTGATGTACATGTAGAACAATATACTGACTATACAAATTTCGAGTTAACATTATAATAGTATAGGGGCCATGATCAGCGATACGTGTAATTACATTTTTAACCACCTTTGAATTTTCCGTTTCATTCATCAAGTCATCAAAAATAATGAGATCATAAGGTTGAATCCTATTGAGTGAATCAGGCAGTCTGCTATATAATTTCGATGATTAGAGCCAGTGAACTAGTGAATGTGTTTCGTTGATATGACGAATATTACTTTTCTAAGGTTAATTAATTTCTCAAAGAATGTAGTTTTTCCTAATTGACTGAGTCTAGCAAAAATCATAGCTATTAATCATAATATTCAGTGACACCCATATTCGCTGATTTAGGATAGGAATGATTAGGCGAGGATAATGGTTTATGTTATAGGATTGTATATATTATAGCTTTATGCTTTTTCCCCTTCATGTGTATATTCAATTCAACTTTTATTTTAAAGATTATATTTTAAAACATAAGTAAACAATGAGACGCTATCAATTGAATGCGTATAATTTTCATGTCTCGTAAGATCTCATGAATGGTTTATAACAATAGCGGCAGTAACCCATTTTTCATATAAATATATGTAATATTATGTACATGTTGTATTTTGAAATAAGTGCAATGACTTTTGAGGTAATTAAGCTGTCGAAAAATATACACTTATACGAGTTGATCAAGGATAAGGAAGGCTATTAGTCCCACAGCTAGCACCTTCCAGCTATGAGAAACGAGATACCAACATTGACCCCCTTATAATTGTAGATAATGGTGTCAAACCTTCTGAAATGACGTCTGCTGGTGTGGACCCCATAGTCCCTCAAAGTACCCCCTATGTAGGAGCTAGATATGAGGAACGAGATACCGAATAAAACTAGAATAGAAAGAAGTGTTATAGTCTACTGTATATGAAATAAATAGTGACAAACATTTTAAGTGGTTGTTTCCCTCCGGCAGACGTCCTTGAATGATCCTACCCCCTATATAGGAGCTAGATATGAGGAACGAGGTACTGAATAAAATTGGTATAGAAAAAAGCGTTATAATATACTGTATATTAAATAAATACTGACAGATATTTCAAGTGGTTGTTTCCTTCCGGCAGACGTCCTTGAATGACCCTACAACCCCTATATTAGAGTCAGAAACGAGGAATAAAAGAAGTATTGGAAATGATTTATATGTAGTATCTTTTAATTATAATTATAAGTTCTACATTTTTAGAAATACATTTAGAAACTATACATTTTTAGAAAAACGCTCCAAAAAATATTATTTTAGTATACTATATAGAATATCAAGAAACTCATATTTCTTACATACGTATACATACAGAATGATCTGACTTACGCTTTTCATTCAAAGTGTTTAAAATCATTTACTGCAGTAAAGCGTACAAGTTCCGATATGCCACCTTCCACTTTCAGTTCAATTACAGAACCACCCATAGTACAAACAAGAAGCAAGAACAATGTGGTAACAACTGACAAAAAGGGAATGTTATCTGATAAATGTATTTTCTGCGATAAAGTTAACAAAAAATATAATAGACAAATGGTGCTTTTGTCACAATGTATAACCTTCGATGGTAACAAATCTATTTTTGAAGCAGCAACTATAAAACATGATTATAGTATTTTAGCCCTTTTCAATACAGGAGGGGATTTCATTTCAAAGGAAGCAAAGTATCCTAAGTCATGCAGGCGTAGTTACATGAAAAATATTGATCATAATCCTCCAGAAAATGAAACCAAAAGTACCAGATCTGTTCATGCAGCAACATTCAACGTCATCAAAGACTTTGTACAAGAAGAAATCATTGCTGGTAAACAAGTAATTATGGCACCTAAACTATTTCAATTATATACATCTGCATATACAGTATAAGTAAAGGTGGCTCGCCGGACGACATGTAAAAGTACGCATTATTTTCGTTAACTAGCAAGAACAAAGTATACATTTTTTAGCGTTGATAGACCAACAACAAGGAAATATTATTTACAATTCCGCTCTTTCTTTGGATAAAGCAATGTCTTCTCTTCAGGAAAACCCAGATGCATTTGACCTAAACCTACAAATTCCTTGTGTGGCATTGAAGTTAAGAGCTATCATCATAGCTATGCCAAAGTGATACACACCATCGCCAACATCAGTTCATATTTAAAAAAATCATCTCCGCAATTACCTGAACCACTCAAATTATTTTATAAAACAATGTATTCAGGCAATTGTAAAGAAGAACATAGTGCACAGACCGAGAGGAAAGTTATTGCAAGTATATCTGATACCATTTTCAACACTTCTCGGGGTAACGTACGCCCTTGGAAACATACAGAATTGGGACGACTAGGAATGGCATTATAAACAGGTAAAAAAACAGCGATAACCATTCTCAACCGTCTGGGCCATACCATAAGTTACGACGAAGTCAAGTCTTTGGAAACTGAATTTGCATATACATATGCTGACTTGAATAAGGAAACACCTGATGGTTTGCAACTCAAGCCTAATTTGAGTATTGCTAATGCATGGGATAATTATGATGTAAATGTTGAAACGCTAGATGGTAAAAACACTCTTTTTGCTACAGTTGGTATTTGTTACCAAAATAAGGTAGCAACACCAATCGATATTGAACATGACTACATCATTGCCAACATGAAAAAACGAAGGAAATACAGTAGTGCAGAAAAAGATATCTTGTCCTACTGGTCATCTGCAAAAAAAGCTTCATTTCCTATTATCAAGATATCTACTAGCAACGAAATTGAATTACTGAAGCAACAGATCATTGATTTTCGTTGGCTACTACAAATATATGCAAAACCAAGGCCACTATATTTACTGGATATTTTTCACTCTTTGTTCGAGACAATCTTCCTGAACCTATTATCGGCTACATTCCCTCCTACTCGGGATTATGTCGTCAGAGAAACAATGGAACGATCTTTGAAAGTCGCAAGAGAAAGCAATCAAAACCATACCATAGTCTCATATGACCTAGCTGTTGCATCAAAAGCCTATACCATTCAAGCACTTGAGAATCCAAAGTTCGACAATCTGTTGATTCTTTTAGGGAACTTCCATACAGAGCTCGCGTTTTTCGGTGCCATTATAACGTTTATCAATGAATCTGGCATAAAGTTCATTCTTACTGAATCAGGGGTTTTAGCTGAAGGCTCCTTGAATGGATTTATTAAGGGCAAATTCTACAATAAACGCACACGAATTCATGCAATTCTTGCCATTGCTCTAGAAACATTGTTGTACGACCAATTTAAAAAAATACTTTACCGAAGAAGAGGCGAATAACATCATGGAGATCATAAACAATGCTCCATCTGACGTCAATATCAGGGAATACTTCCTAACCCACGATGAACTATCAGAACATCTCCAAGAGTATGAAAAAAAATTCAAATTAACAATGTCAGGAGCATTGGGATCCACTGCCGCGTTCTGCACTATATACATGTATATGATAAACAGAATATACAGATAACTACTTATATATACTACTATATATACTTTTGTTGACTTATACATCGTTGTTTTCCAATCTATTCTAGCCATATGTTTTTCGCTAAACAGACACAATTACGCACCTTGGGGAACACTTTTTTTTAACAAGTTGCGCAATGCATCTGGTGAATGTCGAACGATCCTGGATCTAGGAGCTTTTTCAATACGAAGAACAACCAAAAACTATTACCGTAGCTCTGTCGATTTGACACTCGAGCAAACGGTTAATAAGGATGCCGCGTCACCATTAAGGGGAATATTTGCTTTTCACAACTCCGAGGCGAGGATACACTTCGCCGATGGTGTCTTACTTTCACCCAACGAGGGATGGCAATTTCAGAACTTAAACAAATGCTGAATATTGAATCCGATGAACAACCATCTTCACAACTGCGACCTTCAAGAATCCGAAAGGACAACGAAGCAATCCAAACATTGACTGAACAAATAAGTAACTCTTGCAATCCGTTTTCAATTACACACCATGTGATGATCTATTAAATGGGGCTTCTGGCAAAACTGCATCGCATGATACTTGTTCATTTCTTTTGAATGTTCTCAGCAATGGTAGAAACACGCATCTCAGGTTTGAAGAAGAATGAGAAATTGATGAAACACGTTTTCTAAATCTTGTCAAAAGAACAAAAAAATACAATTTTGCGGCGGAAAATTCTAAATTGAAAAAGTCAACTGTTGCTTTCCAAAAAACGAATTCAGAAGGTGTCAGGAATGTGTTTTGGTCGAATTTTAGTTGTACTTGCAGAATGAAATCCATATTTTGACTTGAAACATCTCCTTTCTTATCCTGTTACAGAGGTTCCTCTGTCACTAGCACATGGTGATGGTACTCCACTAAAAACCGACAAATCGACTTTATTACGATCGCTGGAATCACAACAAGCGGAGCATGTCAACATGACAAATATGCCTGTTATTGATTGTACAATCATCGATGGAGGACTTTTGTTGCATGCAATTTTACCCCATAAAAAAGGAAGTTATGCATGTATGTCTTGGGAGTTACTATTCAGAGTTTGTTCACATCCTAGCAATAACATTCACGTTGTTTTTGATAAATACACAGGGGTATCACTTAAGGACAATGAAAGACGTATTCGAGGTTCGGAAACAGCTCACTACACAATTACTGGACTAGAGCTAACAACGACACAATCAGTGAATCAATTACTAAATGATTCTTCTTTCAAAAACTAGTTTCCAAAGTTTATAGTACAGGAATGGAAGAACAATCACTATGGAATGATAATTGGAAACAAAATTATTGTGGTATCTTAGGGTGGAATCTCTGTCAGGTTGAAGTAGATGATAATCATGATGTATAATCATGAAGAAGATTCTATGATAGTGGAAGCGCCAACAGAACTTCAAGGTGACCACGAAGAAGGAGACACGTTGATTACGTTTCATTTATATTCTCTAAGTGATAACAATTTTCTTGTCTGGGCATCCGACACTGACATTCTTGTAATACTTCTGGCAATTACTGGAAATCCTGAAAACACGGAACATAGTATACATGGACTATCGCGCAGGTAACAATAGACGAATAATAAACGTGTCAGTATTAGCTGAGCAACTTGAAGTAAAGACGCCAGGTATTACACTTGCTCTACTGGGTCTACATGCCTTTACAGGGCGTTACTTTACAGCTGCTTTTTACAGAAAAGGCAAGGTAAAGAAACTGGATCTTTTTGAAAAAAATGCTACATATGTACGAGCTTTCTCGGATCTTTCCACCACACATACTCCTGACTTGGAAACATTATCTTCTTTTGTCTGTGAAATGTACGGTCAGGAAGGTCTTAAAGACGTCAATGAAGCCAGACACACGATTTTCGAAAAGATGACTGGTCGGGGTTAGTCGGAGGATCCTTTGTTGAATGTTAAAAAAATCGATTGGGCTCTTCTTCCAACGTGTAAAAAAACACTGGAAATGAAAATATATACATTAGATCACAATATTTCAGTTCCAAATGAAGAAAAGCATACACCGCACGGCCAGATGAAGAAATGGATCCACAACATTATGGATGGAAAATGGAAAACGGGATGCTTATGCCATGCTAGTTTATTGGATCTCCAGTTCGACGATGACGACGATGATGAAGAGGAAGAAAACGATAAATGGAGTGACAGTGATACGGAATCCGATATTGACGAATAATGTATGGGTTTTTTTATGATTAAATCTGTTTCATTAGTACGTAATTTGATTATTGTTTACTTCAATAAACCTACATTCATCTTTGTGTTCTTGTGATATTATACACAGTTTGTTTTTCAAACCGCATAATAAAATACAAACGATATTACGTTCAAAACAAAATTTGCAATAACAATTATCACTCTGACACATCAGTTGTATATTGTTTATAATACATTGACATTGTATAATAATGTGCTATATTGCATGCTTCTTCCAATGACATTGATCACTCATGATCGACATATGAGTTGCTTGATATTCTATATAGTGTACTAAAAAAAATCTATTATTTTTGGAGTGTTTTTTTAAAAATGTATGATTATAATTATAATTAAAAGATACTACATATAAATCATTTCCAATACTACTTTTATTCCTCGTTTCTGACTCCAACATAGGGGTTGTAGGGTCATACAAGGACGCATGCCGGAGTGAAACAACCATTTGACATTTCTGTCACTATATTTATTAAATTTACTATAGAATATAAATAGACTATAACACTATTTTTCTATACTAATTTTATTCAGTAATTCGTTTCTCATATCTAGCTCCTACATAGGGGGTAGGGTCATTCAAGGACGTCTGCCGGAAAGAAACAACCACTTGAAATGTCTGTCACTATTTATTTCATATAGGTACAGTGTAAGATTATAACGCTTCTTTCTATACTAATTTTATTCAGTACCTCGTTCCTCATGTCTAGCTCCTATATAGGTGGCAGGATCATTCAAGGACGTCTACCGGAGGGAAACAACCACTAAAAATGTCTGTCAGTATTAATTTAATATACAGGAGAGTATAACTCTTCTTTCTATTCCAGTTTTATTCAGTATCTCGTTCCTCATATCTAGCTCCTGCATAGGGAGTACTTTGTGGGCCTATGGGGCCTAAACCAACCCTCCCCACACCGGCAGACGTCCATTTCAGAAGGTTTGACACTAATATCTACTATTATAAGGGGGTCAATGTTAGTATCTCGTTCCTCATAGCTGGAAGGTGTTAGCGCCCGTACTAAATTTTTTAATGATTATGTTCGATGAATAAATAGTTTAGTTTATTAAAGTAACAATTAAAATTTTGTTTTTATTAATATGTTTATTTTCGATTTCAGTTTTGCGATTAGGGTTCACAATTTTTTGGTATATTAGCGATTTATTACGTTTAGTAATATCATTTTTAGAAATTTAAATCTACTAACCTATTCCAAACATGGGTCTTGAAGGAGGAATGAGATGTATTAAATATTTTTGTGTCGTATTCAATTTCATATTTGTTGTAAGTATAGGCAATATATATATATTTACAATATCCTTCTAAAATATTTTCAGTTGTTACAAATGTTGCAAATATTTAGGTTTTTATAATTTTTGTGATCTGCAACAAATCTCTTTACTAATATTTTTGCTGTGTTTTAATAGGCATAGCTGTATATAGTCTGAATAATACCTAAGTTGTAATCAAGACTAAATATTTGTTCCAGAGAATATTCTTGACAGGATTAACTTTACTCTCAATAAAGTTAGTTGGGAGAAGCTATTCTCATGACTAAATAGGAAATGAAAGCATTTAAATATAATGTTGTTAATTAATTTGTTCATCAATCAAAACTATCTCTAAACTAATATTTAATGCTTATAGTATAAGTAACTCAAAAACCAACATCAGTACATATTTAATGAGGATTATATTTTTAGCTATTTTGCATTCTTTTATAATATTGTTATAGGCCTACACATATATTTTTTCAACCATACATGAATATTATAATTAACAGTGCTGCATTATTATCATCACTTTATTATACTTATAGGCTAAGAATACTAATACATCATGTATTAGTATTCTTAGCCTACATTCTTATGACATGTATTACATGTCATAAGAATGTCAGAAATTATAATATTTTTACATTTATTTAAAACTTTTCTAATTATTTTTTACTCTATGTCTATGATACATAATATTATGATACATCATATTATACCATAATTTATAATGTAATGTCTGACATTTAGACACATGTGACTGTTACACTATTTTTGTCTGACAGTTCTAAGACTAAGATGATTTATAGTCTGAGTGTTTGATACATCTATTAGCATTAGACAGTTTTGTATCTGACCATTAGATGAATTCATCTTACATTTAAATGATTTTTTTGTAGTGTACAAATGTGTTGGAAAGTAATTAATACTTCAAAAGTGCAATATTTTAGTATGTATTTACCATTTGTGTATCATAACAATGGAAATAGTAAATACACAAGGCTAAGCAATTAGACAATTTACTCTCCAGTAAAAAGATTTCATAATTCAAATAGTGAAAGAAAATCTTATTATAGGGTCTAAAGACACTTAGTGGTCACTAGTATAAACCCAAAAGAAAAGCCGGGCAAAAGATTATGCATTCTTTAAATTCATACTTTTCTACAAGTTATATTACAGCTCAACTAAAATTAATTATGGATTTGATTGGTCTTTAAAAAGTTATTTATTTTGTATATTACATCTCTGAATTACAATTCGTAAATACTCCATCCTTATTTTGATAATTTTGATGTGAAATATTGTAAGTTAGTCTATACATGTTGTTAGACTAGAATATGAGAATACATATATTGATTTACTCCAACAAGATAGTTGTGCAGACTAACTTATTCTGCCTTTATAGGATTTGAATAAAAAGATAGTAGGGGTTAAGTATATTTTTAGCATCAATTTACTCCTTGCTTTTATAAGACTTATATAGTCAGAGGAGCCATTGACAGTGTTACAGTTGTACTGTATACAAATGAAAAAGTGAAAGTTATGTGTTGGGAGTACATTTATAAATAATAAAATATTATAATGTTAATGTATATTACTATAGAAACATAACATATTTTAATGCAAACTTAATTTATAAAATATATAGAATAAATTATTATTTGAATATAAGCATGAACTGTATCTATTCTATGCTGTATTCATCTCTATTAATCATGTAATATGCATACCTGCCAACTGTCTTAGATTTTTACCTTTATGCTTGGTCCCAGCAATGTTTTGTAATGTCCTATAATTTTAGTCTTAATTGTGTACATTTAAAATGTGCCATTTTCATCAATTTCTGGCTATATTTCTAAAGACGAATGCATAAGTTTCATAAAAGTATGATTTTTGGGAGACTTTGCCCCTTTTACCTCCTGTTTCAGTGGCTCCTGGGAGAGTTTTGCAGTCAAAATGTACCAAGTTATATATAACTTTGTAGGTTAAAAAAATTACCATTTATTTTTGTTGAAAATTAAATAAAAGAATTTTTTTAATACATTACAGATTTAGAAGTGAATTTTTAAAATGATGCATACACATATGTCATACTATTATTGTACATTTTATCTAAAGTTTTATCGAAAATTTGTAAATAAAAATTAATGTTTTAGAATTATTCTAGACCTGTAAGTAAATGTTTTGACCTAATACCAGACTCTGACCCCAGATTTCTACTCTATTAGGTAGGCAAGTTTGAATTTGGCATGCAAAAAAGTTTAGTATGCTGTACTTTTTAATGTAGTAAACTTATGTTAGTATGTGTTATACTTTTTTGCATACAATATTCAAACTTAATTACCTAATAGAGTAGAAATATTATTCATGTTGTCTGATTTCATTACTTTATGACATTGCTAATTGTCAGTTTACTGGCATTTAAAATATTTTTTTAAATACTGGCATTATTGCTTTAAGGATAAATATAAACTATATCCAAAACTTTTAAACAATTTCTGAACTGTTGAACAATTAAATAACTTATATATACTGCTAAATGTTTATGTTCCATTTACATCCCATTTACCAAAGAGGAAGGTAAAGTATAGATGTCATGAATGTCACCATACAACATGGATTGACATTTGATAAGAACACATACTGAGTGTGCCTGTGGGTAAATATTGACCAAACAAATTACACAGATACATTATGTTATGCTGATTATTATAACTAGTTGTAGCTGAGTAACTACATTGGGGACTATTTTGAAGGCCTAAATTATTTCTGATTAAATTCATTGCCATTAATAATTATTTAGAACCACCTACTTCATATTTACTAAAGAGAGTGCATAGGACCCCCTTAATATATGGAGGGTAGTGAAAAGCTTTTTGTATTCCATAATAATGTTTTGGTTTTAATTCTACCCAAATCTGATTATTTATTAAGCCATTCTAAAGGCATGTTGCTACCAACATGTTTTTTTAAATTCTAAGTAATATTATCAGGAACTTTAGTGTTACAGTCACTATTGTTAACTTAATCAGTATTGTCCACATTTTTTATATAAGGCTTCGTTTTGTTATGTTGTAGTTTATACAAATTTGCCACTTAAGAAGGTTAACATTAGGCATTGCAGTAATAAAGTTACTTTTTCGATTATTTATTAAATTTATAAAGTTTTACATAATTTTTATTATGGTAATATGTAGTAATAACATATTTATATTATTACAATATTTTCTAAATGCAGAATTAAAAAAATATTTCTAAATAAAAAATTATATTATAACCTTATTATACAAACTACAGTAAAGCTGTTTACATCTTTACAGAGATTTGTGAAATGGTTTTATTGTAATATATAATATATTTAGTTATTTTGTATGGGGATAAAATATAAAGTCTTTAATATATACTACTTGTGATACATACTTGTTATGGTCATATATATATTTTCTATCAAAATATCGGAAAATCCCTAGAAGCATTATGGAATTTTAGCATTAAATTGTGACAGCTACCCTGTATTTCAGTATATATCATTTATGTAAAAATACACCCACTAGTGGTTACTTTTTTAAAGTGAAAAATACTGTAACACTTGCAGGTGCATAGATACATCAGTACATATATATATACCATGTAGTATTCTATGACATAACTATAAATTGGCAAAATCTCTGGAAAAATACCGTTTGAAAATGACAGTAAGAATTGTATTTTCACAATAACAAAGAACATATTACATAGATATAGAATAAGATCATTGAAATGTTTAGAAAATTGAAATATTGCATTTTTTGTCCACACCTACCTTACTTTCCTTTTGAACATTAGTTTGTTGATATTCTACTTCAACATTTTTTTCTCTGATAATGCATTCTTTGTGTACTTTAAAAGTGTTATGGAAAGCATATATATCCTTCACCAACTCTTTTACTTACTAGTGTTGATGAATTTGGTATCACTTCAGTTTTGTATGAAGTTTGGCTTCTTGTTAGAGTTCCTTTGGGGATTATGTGTATTCTCATTGTATTACAAAAATGCTTTAGTCAACACAATCAATGGCCTTTGAGTAGTTTATATGAATGTGTTGGTTAAAGTTGATAATGTAAAATCCATCTGACATTAGCAATTTGCTCCTGTATACTTATTTTTCTTCTGAAACCTCTTTTTTAACCTTTTTGTGTAGTTACACTGATTGTTGCCATTCTTTATGCCAGATTAAATATGTGCTTAAAATAGGTTATTTAATAAAATTATAGGTTTATCAATAGTTTCTAGTAATAATATAATAGTAAGTTCTATTCAAAAATAATTGTATGTATATAATGTGTTTACATTTGTATCCTATGTTTAGTACTGCATGTTTTATTTGAATATAAATTTCATATTTAATTATATCTAAAAAAAACTATACCTAGTAGGTACAACTTTTAATACACTTTTAATAATATATAGTTCATATCGATTTGTCATGTGTATTATGCATTTAATTAATTATTTATCTCTGTAATGCAAATTCAGTATAATATGTTTACATTACCAGTAGCTCATTTGTATATTATTGTTATTTCACTAAATAATAAGTTACACTAAACTAACTACACTAAACATATAATAAGTAGTGTTTATTGTATTTATTGGTTCTCTCTGTTATCCCTCCAGTGTGTTGGTCTCGCACTGGTGATCATTGGAGCGTTGGTCGCCACTCGCTTCAAGGATTACATTGATGTCCTTGGACCAGAGTACACAGGAACCCCCATTGTCATCTGTGTTACCGGGTGTGTCATCTGCATCATTTCATTTTTCGGGTGCTGTGGATCAATTAAGGAGAACCACTGTATGGTTACAACTGTAAGTTCAGATTGTTTATGTGTTTCCTTGTTCTATGTTCAATGCATCAACTATGTATTTTTTATAGTGTCAGTTTTTATTTTATTATACCGAGTGTATTTCTTAAAATTAATGGCACTTGACTTGCTTTCTGAAGCATTAAATATTCGGTCATTTGAGTATTAAAGACCTGCTCACACCTAGCTACGGTTTCATCATAGTTTCTACGTTAGGAGGGGAAATACTATGTTTTAGTAATATAAATCTACATATAAATAAATGTTTAGTAGCATTCAATTTGTTTTTTTACTTTGGTCAATTTGAAAAACTATTGCAATTTAGGTTAAATAATTTTCTGGTTTTTCATTTTGGTATTTTAAAAATGTTTAATACGGTTTATTTAATGAAAGGTTAATTACGCTTTGAAAGTTGCGAATCAGATATTTTCACTCATTGACTTTTTGTTTATGTTTATTACTATTATTGTATAATATGTAATTTATGTTTTTTATTTAAAAAAATTGGTATAATATATTGATTGTTGCAAGGATTAAATTCAAGGTTGGCCGCATTTCTCGAAATTGGTTAAAATGCTCGAATTTATGTGATATGTTTTTTGTAAAATATAGACTCGATTTTTTTATATGCTTTAGCATTTAGTCATAACATTAGAAATATAGGACTAACAGTTTTACCTTGTTACTGTGAAAAAGTTTTTTTTTTCAATGTGTTTTTGAACATTTAATTCAATATCTTGAATTGGTTATAATACGCTTTCAATCTGTTTTGTGTATGAAGCTTATTTTTCAATAACCAGTAATTAGCGTCAGTCTAAATCACATATCTCGTTTATTATCAAATTGATGGTCTGTATAGTATTACTGATGTGGTTTTGTCACATTTGATATTATTGCACGCAAGTTAATCAAGTGGTATTATAGACGATAAGATAAGATGAGTGTTTTTATACCTATAATCCGTGCTTGCTATTATTAGTTATCTGTATGTATTGAATCACACTGCATCTGATTAATATCAGAGTTCAATTCAATAATAATCTGAAGCCAAGGTGGTTGTGATTATGTCTGACAATATCGAATCAGTTATTTATGACAAAATGATAAGACAAAGCTAACTAGTATGAAGAACAGTGGCTGAACGTAGTCTGAACGATTGGCTAATTATAGGGTCAACGTTTGCTTTGCTGAGCGCGTGTAGTCGTCATCATATGACGTACATAATGCAATGATGTATCGATCTTCTGCTTTTACCTATTCTGTGTGAATTTGGTTAATACACAAGTTTTGGGTTGGAGATTGATGTTATTATAGAATAAACTACAATTTTGATCCAGTTAAAGAAACAATTACATATTTATAATGACTTTTCATCTTATTGTTGTTATTATGTCAATCATATTTAATCGGTATATTTTTATGCTAACTAACATGTTTGTATATTTTTAGCAATTCCAGGGAGTAGTCATTGACATTATATGTTTGTATTTGGTTTTTATGTACGTACGCACTTTGAATCGATTGCATAATTAAGTACTCAACAACTACTGTTGTAACTGTATTTGGTTTTTGTTGAGATACTACTCGTAAAATATTAGCAACCATATGTCCCAATGTGTTAACGTTTGAAGAAATATATAGAGAATGCTAGAATCATAATTCATTTATTATTTCTAAGATTCTTTAATTTAAATATATAAACGTTCATAATGTAGACTAGTAATTAATGTCAATCGAAATCATTATTCGCTTATTTTATCCATCAAATAGTCAAATGAAGCCACCTGGTCATATTCCTTCAAGTTTTCTCCCCACAAAACCGTCTTTATATAGTCTAATTCTTAATTTCATTCAATATGATCAGATCAACAGTAACGTTTTTTTCACTCGGTATTAGCAGTGAATTAATCTTCTGTTCATTTCATTCCTTCAGATATTATAAAACGTACTTAGTTGAATAGGAAATCTTAATTGATGATGCTCGTTATATTTAGTTTTTTTTCAATTTATGGTTTATTCTAATTGAAACGTTATTGTGATTTTACTTCCACAAAAGTATTACCTAGTTAGCTGTTATATCTGTTAACCATCGACGTACTACATCAATTTAATGCTTTGTTCCATATGATATTGATTATTGGATATTCAATGTTTCAGTTCGCATTTCTTCTGGTTGTTATTCTGATTGTGCAAATCGGAGCAGGAATTGCAGCATACGTTCTCCGTGCAAAGGTAAGCGAGCATAGTCATTGTTAACTAATTAATGCATATGATATCGTAGTCCACGTACCTTGTACAACTAACCAACAGTATGATTGGGTATGCCTGCCTACGTCACTATTTAATTAGCAGATAGTGGTGCACTTTGCAGGTTCTTATCTCTAGCTCGATCGCTCACACGGTCAGCGGCTGCTGTTGTTGGTAGAATCAACGTAGTCGTGATAGTGGTTACAGAGCACTGTCCCCTGTATTGTATAAACATGAGTGAACTTTGGTTCTGCTTGTGAGACTCGGTCCTGCTGACGCACTGGGTGTGACTCCTTCTTATTCCGTCGTTCACTTGGATCAAGGTTTGTGTTCGTGTTTTGATTCATCACGCACAATGACGTTGTTTGGGTGATATATGCCAGAACATTCGGATGAATAGGTAAACAACTGAGTGACTAATAAGTTCAGTCGGTGATATTGAAAGTTTATCACTTTATTGTTGTGATGACCACAAAATTCATTGATTCGTCGCAGCTTTTTAATTGTCTTTAACTACGGCAGTATTGATTAATTATTATTCGCCCTAGTGCAGAGCTGGTAGTTAAGTTTAACTGGTAGTTAAAATATTGTGTTGTATTTTCAAATAGTCACGCGACTATTGTGATTGGCTGATCACTCTATTACTCGGCCATTGATATCGATATGTTATATGCTTACCGTTTTAGGCCTTTAATGTATGGAAAAGTGATAGATGTAATATAATATAAATGATTATTTTTATTAATTAGTTAAATAATATAGTTCCATTCTTTTTGAAAATCAGTGTATGCTCTCCGCTTCGCATTTTACCTCCCAAAACGACATATTATTATTTTAATTGATGACAACATTGTGCGATTTGGAATATGGAAACATCCTCGAAGATAAATCAAAAGATGAAACAACATTATAGCAAAAATTACAGCCTGCATGCAATTGGAGTTAAATATCCGGGGAAAAAACAAAAAGGCTACGCGCATATCACGAGTTTCAGCTTCGTGGGTCACCATCATATCCAGTAGATGCCACTAATGATGTCGCAGGTAGTCCCATTGGCAGTACATCATTAGATCCCTTAGAGGGATGAGGAGAAGAACGCTACAGGTTGCAGGTTACCGATACAAGAAAGCAGCACCCCCAAGGCTCGACCAAAGCAGTCAAAGACGAGGTGAAGCAAATGCAGCTGGTTTTTTTTAATGATAAAATTGTGCAGAAAGGGGAGCTTCACACGGCCCAAATGGATCTGATTAAAACAAAGCAGCAGATCGTTTCAGAAAAGAAAAATAACTCTTTTATGGGGTTATTTGACCAATACTAACAATATTTATGCGATTAATATTATCTTGTTAAGGTTTGCAGGTTACCTATTTATTTTTTATATCGTGATTTTAATGATAACATTTGAAATGTATTTATTGTTTTTTATTTTAAAAGTAATACAATTTTAAATCTAAAGTAATAAACATTAATATTGTATAATTTACTGGTGAGTTAGCCCGTCGATTCTCGACTCGCTTTGTTTTCCAATGTTGTGAAACTTACGACATTTTTTCATTTTTTGGTGCAAAAACGTGTAAGTCGGCCTTATCAAACTCAAATGAGAGTATAAGTGTATACAAGTGTAAAATGTGCTAAAAATATTTTTAATATTGTTAACCGTTTTCAGCTCTCTAGTAATTTGGGACTGGAGGGAGTAATTAGGAATTAGAGGGAGGGCATCATTTTTATAACATCAATCATATTAATTACATCCATATCAAAATTTATCAAAAACAAACCTGTCAATAATTTATTATAATGTAGTAAATCGCATATATATACTAATCTCAATTTTCAATTGGTTATAATTATACATCTTCACCTTCAACTGTTGGCAATTAAATGATGCATTATAAAATTTAACTGCCATTTATCTGAATTTTTGTTTCTGCACTCCAGAGTTGGCAGTTAACTGCAAATTTAATTGGCAGTTAGCTTGTCAATAATTTCATATTCAACTCACCATAACCATTTGTTATATTTGTAACTTGGTGAGCTGTATTATTGCTGCTAATTAGGTGTCCACACGTCTTAGAAGACAACACATTGTCTTTATGATAGAAGTAGGCTATGTAAGAATGATGACATATTATGCAGATTGTTGACTAAGCTATCTTGAATGTTTATATTATATGTAGTGTGTATTTAGTTGATTTAATGTAGGTGATTAGGAACATTGGAATAGCGATTTGTTCACCCGGATACATGAAGGGTGGATAGATGTAATTAATGTCATGCTATATTTGTCGCGTATCTAAGTTATAAAGTGACCTAGTAACCTATCCTGCATTTAGTATTGTCTCAATTATTCGAATTTTAAGTTAGAAAACTTACATAATATGTGTGAACATTATAATTTAATTAGTAAATATGTTCGCGGGCAGTTTGTTTTCATATGCATTTTTTTATTCATTGTAAACTTATACAATGTGCATAACTCATTATTGTAATGTAAATAAGAGATTTCAGGTATGACCCACCATCATTTCCCCCACTTAGTTATTAATTCGATTGGATTTCGTTATCATTTAGGCTTGATGGGTATTTTCTGCATGATAATGTATCTAATTTATTGTGCGATTTGTAGTTGGCAAATATGTTTCACTTGTACGGTAGTAAATATATATCTTATTATCAATATAAAATGTAATGACCAAATAGTTGTATATAATGTACCTATGTTTGTTCCACATCCAAGGTGACCCTTGCGGTGAAGAATGGGATGAAGGACAGTCTGAAGGAGTACAACCATGGCCCGAGCATCTACACCCAGTTTGTGGATTCAACTCAGCGTGGGGTGAGTCCTTATCTGGCCCAGAACTGGGGACGCCTAGAAGTCCCCTAACGATTGCTGTTTTATTTTATAGTTGATACCTTATGAGGATATACCATGACTATAAACTAACAGTTTTCAAGGATGTTGGTCCTAAAAGGGATGTTGTATTCATATCCTACCATATCCATTTTTTTACAATTATAAATAGTTACATTAATGTTCAGTTAAGTTAAGTACGAACCCCGTTCTTAGTTCCTTTCATGTCAATATGTTTCCGGTGCGCTCACGTTCATATATTTTTAGATAGTGGCTGTTTAGAGTTGTGTGCAACATGACAGAAAATCATGTCCTTGTGTCAGTCATATCACAGTCGTTTTGTTACATGTATTAATTATAATCGTTTCTGATGAAGTAATATAATGTGTGTGTGTTCATATTTCTTATTGGAAAAGAAACCTTATAGTTAATGACTAAGATATATTATAATAAATTAGATTGCTATTATATTGCTAGATAACTATTAAAAAATTTGATTTTCTTTCATCGTTTTTTCTTCTCTTTTTTCTTCTTTTCTTTCAATCATTTTTTCAATAAAACACTTTTTTTTGAATTTATACTTCAGTTTTATATTTAACTATATTGAATAAAAAAAATGGTAAACTATGTACAATATATCATTATATTTATTTTTGTAAATGTACGTGCTTTTTCGTCTTAAGATATAGACACGAGATTACCTTCATCACTTTTTTTGTTACTTCCTAAAGAATAATGCGAAACGTCGTATAAAAATCATTTTCAAGCCTAAATATAATGTATACATCATTTAATAATTCATTTCAAGATTAAATATGATATATATACATACTAATAATTTAATGGTACATTGATTTATGTGACACGTGTACTCACTCTCTCTCTCTCTCTCTTTCCAGCTCAAATGTTGCGGTGGCAACAACTACACCGACTACTATGACGTCAACAATCAGACTCGTGTTGCTGAAAGTTGCTGCATTAAGCCTAATTGTACAACAACATATTTTCCACCCATAAAACCTACCGTCTTCTATACTGAGGTAACGTATTCCATAGCCATAGTCTTGAAGTAACATTGTGTCTGTCGTGTGCCTCTTAAAGGGTCGTTTAGCATTTTTTCACAACTGCAGTGGTGCATTGTTAGAGTTGCAAAATATGCCGATGTAAAACTTTTTAATATTTGCTGAAAAATTATAATTACGATAAACGAAACAACCATGTTAAAAGTCAATTTTGGCAAAATTACGCTTATGGCAGATAGATCTTTAGTGGTGGTATGTCGAAATAATTGATATGTTCTGAGGTCTGCGGGTGAACACATATGTTTTCTTGGCGTCCATTCCTTCTAATTTTACTCGATTAAAATACTCAAATTAACAAATAATCTTTAAAAAGTATTCGATAACTGCGTGAGTAAAACTTAAGGATAAGGTAAAGGCTATTCTGGAAAAGGTATTGAAATAAGAAAATCAAATTCCATTTATGGAAAAACTATGTGTTACGTATATAAAATTGATAATTATTGAAAAAATAAGTTATTTTGAGTTAATTTACATCTAAGTTTGATAGTACATTCAAGCGATAACTTTTTCTATTTAAAACAAATTATTATTACCTTCTAATATCTTAATTTTATATAATTATAAAAATGTTAATTAGTTGTTATATATTTATTTATGTAACATTGAAGACTATATAGTATATAAATTAAGTACATAATTTTGATGTACAATTTTTCTTAATTAACATTTAATTTTAGTGTTGAATTGTTATTTTTTCCAGTGTAAAATCGATAGAGCCTTGAAAATTATCTCAACTTAAAAAGATATGAATTGCTGTAATGTGCGGGTATTGTATGTGTATCTGCCACGATGTCTTTATTGGATAGCCAGAGTAAGGGCATTCAAGGGCACTGTAACACTGGCAAACATTTTATAGAAATATTAATTTTTTTCTTCAATAAAGATTGTGCAATTCTATCTCTGAAAAGTAATCCTTAAATACTGGTTACCTATAATTGATTTCAGTTGAGAGGCAATATTATGTACCAATATTTGTGAGGTTAGTCGCTATTTTCAACTGTCTCCCCCGTTCCACTACCCTCCAGGGTTGTGTCGACAAGTTGATCACCGAGATGAAGTTTAACATCGGTATTGTGGCTGGAGCTCTGGTGGGATTCTGCATTATCCAGATTATCGGGATCATCTTAGCCTGCTGCCTCTCGAGAAGTCTCCAGGGCTATGAATACGTTTGAGTGGGGAGCTGAGGGAGTTATGAGACACCAAATGATACAATCAAAGACAACATATTCGAGATTATTTTGTTTCATAATATAGCACCCTATTGGGGTGTGAGTAAATGTTTCAATTCTTGTCTAACCCCACACTACCCTATTGTGATTGTTTTAAATTATCATTATGTATTGTTTGTTATACAAGCTTTCTATCGTCTGATTCGAATTTCTTCGCTAATTTTATGACATATCTTCCATTATTCAGAAACCCATTTACCTATTTTGTAATCACTATATTGATGTTAATCTTTCGATGACGCTAGCTTACCTTTTTTGTACAATGTCCACCTAAGGTGTAATCGTGTCATTGTCTTTATTCTTGATTCTTTACACATATTATATTTGCGCATTTGTTGTACTACTTTTGAAAATAAATTTGGTTTTGTCCAGATTGTCAGGTATTGTGCGTTATCAAGTCATATGACTTTCTGAGGGTTCCAAGGTTTAAATTATTATTGTTAGGCTTGATCATTGATCTAAATTTAGGTGACGTGCGTCACACGTTTGAGCTTGTCTTGTTGATTAGTTATTAAGTTGATTTGGTTCCGTCGATTGTGTATTTGTATTGTCCGTGTAAACACCGTTATTGTGTTAGCAAGTTATTTTAGGTAGATTGTACACCTCCGTGTTGCATCCGTCAGTTATTCAATTATGATCAATAACTGTATATTGTTTAGTAATTATTTTTCGTCGTTACTAAATTATAAGTAAATTGAGACTGAATTTTCTTGCACAATTTTTTGACAACGCTTTAAAAGTTACATATAATATGTAATAATTCAATTTTATATAAATAACTTCTATTGTTAAAATATGTGTAAAATTAAATATGAATTAATATATATTTTTTCATTTATATATCTACCACAATATTATTGCATAAAACGTAAGTGACGTCGGTTTTTACCCTTCACAAATATATTTCGTACATTTTAATAAATGTTTGATCTATAATGTATAATTGTTGATATAATAACCTTAATCTGAATTATGCACAATAGCATTATTTCAATTGCAAAATGTATGCATATTTTTATTACCGACAAATTATTAAAAATATGAATAGTTTAATAAATGTTTGTATGTCTTATTGCATGCATAGTTTCAGCCGTAAACATATGATATATATTATTGTATATAGACATTTGCTACAATGAAGTTTATACGAATTTTCGTATGTGTAGTTTGTGTTAGCAAAAGCAAAATGTAAACATTATATATATTTGTAGGCAAACAAAAATTTCTTAGTGAGGCTAATCTAATATTTATCTTACGTATAGGTTTATTTTTGCCTGGACAGCGGAACTAGTTTTCAGACAAACATTTATGACAAATAAAGTGGTTGAACCACTATAAAGTACAAATATTGGTTAGGTTTAGCATTGGTTTTACCCCATACTTAGGTGTTGTGCTTGTTTTAAAATAATACCAATTGAGAGTGTCTTAACTTGTCAGGTCTTAATGATAACCCTAACACCTTATTTATATCTGAACTATCTACAATAGTTGTTTAATTATAACAATTTATAATTGTGATATATATTTCGCATTATTAACACCTAATGTCTACATCAAAGTTAATTGGTTTTGGGATAGTATTTGGCAGTTTTTTTATGTTTAGTTAATTGATAACAGCATGATAAAAAGAGTCGTAAGACAATCATTATATGATATGTAGGAAATATTTAACAATCAAATAAAGAATTTCATACTAACGTTGCAGATGAACTGCTATTAATATACATAGTAATTATTTTTTTCACAATTTTTAAAGTTTTACAGCTTAACTGAGTGTCTGTTATAGCCTATATGCGGTTTTAAGACTCAGATAATAGTTTTCAAGTGTTAAAATCGAGTCAGGAGTTATTTCCCAGCAATCATAAGACCTCCCATGGACGTCTTCAAGATGTCTTGGCACGTTATGTTACGCCCGAGGACGTCCTCTGGACCTATATCTGGACGTCCTCAGGACCTCAGAAGACCTCCCTGGACGTCTACAGGATCTATATCGTGACCTTCCTCGACGTCTACAGGACCTAATATCTAGACCTTTGTTAACGTTGACAGCACCTACATCTATATGTCCTTGAACGTTCAACTTTACATTTACACGGATAATATATTATATATATTACACACAATATATTAATCACCCACTTCTGATTTTTAATAGCATATAATCATTTCTTATGTGACAATCACTTAATAAATTATTTATTTTATACAATTATTTATTATGTAAATGTCAATAATAAGTAGTGAATAAGTAGTCAATATATTTAAGTACATACAATATATTTTAATACAATTGGCCTTTTTACTTTTTGTTACAGTTAAAACAGTAAATAGTTGAAACGGTATAAACATTATAAATGCAGTTAAACGGTATAAACATTATAACCAGTTAAAACAGTTATAAACTGTCATACAGACACCTATTGATATAAAAAGTTAAATATATTTAACCTATTTTTGTACTTTATTCAAGTTACATGAGTATATGTTATTTCTTAATATTCTCCTTTTACATATCTCAATCATAAATAAATACTTAAGTTTCACGTAAAAAAGTAAATAATTCGAGATCAGATTGCAAAGATCTTTTTGACATTTTCATTGTGTTATACGTTTATTTAAATATGTAATTGACTGCTAAATATCGTTAAATGTTGGCAAAATGTTGGTGATCGTGATTTGTTTAGGTTCTAATAATTAGAAAATCATATTTATTTTTAAGGAATAATGCACTGCAACATCAAGAAGTGCACTTGCTGCTGAACGCTTCAAATGAACTAATCCATAAATATGCCACTTTGTTTTCGACGATCAAATATATAGGTAAAGATCTAGAGATCAGCTCATGTAAATGAAAATGAAATATTATATTATATTATATTATAAAATAAATAAATATATGCTTGGATCGGTTTTCACATTGTCATTTTGATGACTACCTTAAGCTCTTCCATTTATAAAAATCTTTATTATTTAAATATGTTATCTCTATTTGTACAATAGAGTAATACATTACGTATTTACACTTGTTTAATATTCTATGTAATATATAACATGAAAAACTGAAGCATGACAACACGACGGGTCATTGAGATGTAATTATGTTTGAACGCTCTAAAAGAGATGACGTTTAACGTTGATCTGGCGCGCAATTTATAAAACCGCACCGAATTTCATCTAGTATGTATGACATTTTAAAAGTTGTTAATTAACTGATGCAGAAGAATTTTTTTGTTACAATAACATGTTCTGTTAACTAATTATTAACATTTAAGGTTTTAATACGATTGAAATTTTTCTTACTTTATTATAACAGTAAAAAATACGATTTGTAATTTTCAATTTGCTTCGAAAATTTATTATTAATATTATTGATGTTTGTTCAATGTTGTTTAATCATGATTCTGACTCAACAAGTTTGCTATCGGTTATTTATCTACTCTTTAAAATATGTCATCGTTATGTTATGAAAGGATTATTTCCGTTGGCATTGTTTGTATGGATGCATATACAATGAAGTTATATAATTATATTAATATTATGCATGAATACAAATTTGATTAATATATTCAAATAGAAAAAGTATTAAAGTTAAGGCTCTTGCTAGAGAACCACCAGGCCATAATGTGGTGAGTGTGTTACAAACCCACCAGGTTGCAATAGCACAACCAGCTTTCTGGGCTAGAAAACTGCCAGAAAAAGTTCATTTTATTAATATTATCAAGCCATTTAATTTAATATCATTCTCATTCATTGTTCCAGAGATTAATATATAAATAATAATCCATATATTAATATGTGGATAATAATCCATAAATTAATATATAGATAATAATCCATAGATTAATATATAAATAATAATCCATAGATTAATATATAAATAATAATCCATAGATTAATATATAAATAATAATCCACTGCAAAATTAAGTGGCTCATAGTAAGCCACAAGTGGCTCATCCATGAGCCACTTCAATTTGAAAATATTAACAAGATTACATAAATGGCTCAATAAGAGCCGTTTTTTCGGCGATTGTCTCAATATGTGCCAATTAACTGGCTCAATTGTCTCAATATGAGCCACCTAACTGGCTAAATATGAGCCACTTAACCGGCTATATATG
>JAUZND010011853.1:0-28661 GCA_034780555.1 Coelogynopora nodosa | reverse complement strand
CAAAGGCTTTCTCGTAATCTATATAGCAAATATAGACGGGTTTGTTATATTCCATATAGCGTTCTAGAATAATTCGCAGGTTAAATAGTCCTTCTCTAGTTCCTTTCTTAGGTCTAAAGCCTGATTGACTGTCACTTAGAGCATTTTCTATTTTGCTACTATTTCTTTCCAGTATTATTCGTAGAATAAGTTTCATAATATGGCTCATTAGGCTAATGGTCCTATGATCTGAACACTCAACTGCCTTAGGCTTTTTTGGTATTTTTATGAAAACTGATTCCATTAGCTCATTAGGAATATGACCGGTTTGATAGATTTGATTACATAAGTTCATTAGAATATCAATTGATAAATTGTCTATTGCTTTCAGAGCTTCTGTTGAAATTTCATCTTTTCCTGGTGCTTTCTTTGCCTTCATTTTCTTTATTGCTGTTCTTATTTCTTCTCGAGTGATCTGTGGTCCCTCATTAGTTTCAAATAGTGTTCGATCTTGTCTATTCTCATCATCATACAGCTCGCTAATATATTCTACCCAACGTTTTTCAACTTGCTCCTTCTCAAACAGCAGCTCACCTGCTTTACTTTTTATGCATCCGCTGTTTGTGCTTATTCCTTTCCTTCTATCTGTAATAAGCTTTATTTTCTCATGCATTGCCTTCATGTTGTGCCGTTTTTCTAGTTGTTCTATTTCTTCGCATTGATCTGCATACCATTTTTCTTTTGCTTCTTTACAAGAGATCCTTATTATTTGTTCTAGCTGATGATATTTTGCTTTGTCTTGTTGACTCTTTCTCCTCTCCTCCATTAGATCGAGGATATCTTCTGTCATCCATTTTTGCCGCTTTCTCCTTTCTTTCTTTGGAATCACAGTTTTTATTGCATGGTTCATACTTGTTTTGAGATTATTCCATAGTAAATCTATACTTTCTGATGTTTCCAGGTTCTGGTCGGGTTGTTCTAGTCTCAGCGTTTCATACTTATTCCTTAATTCCACATTGTATGCTTGTTTTACCTCTTCTTCCCTTAACTTGTCAAGGTTTCTGAGATCGCGTATTGTGTTCTTTTTAGGAATTTTTAGTTTCAATTTCATTTTCATGAGTAAGAGAGAGTGGTCAGAGTTCATGTCTGCACCCGGATATGTGCTTGTATTTGTAATACAGTTTCTAAACCTCTCGTTTATCATTAGAAAGTCGATTTGGTTCCTGTGGTTATCTCCTGGGCTTTTCCATGTGTAGAGTCTTCTTGGGTGCTGTTTGAAACATGTATTCAGGATCACCAAATGTTTCTCTTCACAGAATTGCAACAATCGATTTCCTCTATTGTTTCTTTTTCCGAGGCCATATTGTCCAACTACATTTCCACTTATTCCTTTTCCAATCTTCGCATTCATGTCACCCATCACAACCAGTATATCGTCACTTTTAGTTTGTTTTAGTGCCTTTTCAACATCTTCATAGAACATCTCCACTTCCTCGTCGCTATAGTCTTGCGTTGGTGCATACAGTTGTAAAAACACAATGTTCATTGGCTTTGCTTCCAACTTTACTAATATCACTCTCTCTGAAACAGGGAAGTAACCCATCATTGCATTTGACGTTTTCTTTGTCATCATAACACCAACTCCATGCTCGTGCCTGTCTCCTCCAGAGAACACCATTACATAATCTCCTTTGTCAATCATGCCTGACTCTGTCCATCGGACTTCTGCCAGTCCTAGGATATTGATATTAAGCCTTTTCATCTCTTTTATACAGTTGTCCATCTTTCCACTTTGATGCATTGTTCTGACATTCCACGTTCCGATATTTAAGACTCCCTGTCTAGTGTTCAAAGCAGCTCCATCAAGATTTAACCTTCCTTTCGGCTCTGAGTTAACTCCATCATACTGTCTGCTCCTACTATCTATTAGGTTGCCTCCTTCCCTATGTTTATTTACAATGAAATTCGCCGTAGGGGTCTCAGCTCCTTTCATATTTCTGACACTTGGATTGATTGTACTTTTCATGGTTAACTATGGGTAGATACTTGGTGAGTACCCCGACTCTTCCAAGGTGGCTGGCCAGTTGTCCTTAAGTGTTCTGATTCCTGCCCTTTAGACGTGCCACACACCTTCGGTTTGCGCCATTAGAACCGTTGTCTTGTTGAGATCATCCGCTTCCTTTGCCGCTCGTATCCCTGAACAAGGGGGTCGCGATATACCCCGCAACACTGGGTCCTTGTTTGAACTTGGCTCCTGCTTTCACAGTACCCACCCCCGCGACGTGGACGCGCCAAACAAGAATTACTACTGTGCCATTAGAGAAGAGGGCTCTAATTGCCAGCAGCCGGGTTAACTGCTCTGTATGGTTCCAGGGCAGAGACTATAGTTGAGCTATATATGAGCTATAGATGAGACTATAGTAATAATAATAGAAGCTCACAATATATGTTATTATAAACACTAATGACACGGTTAATAGAAGCTGCACACTAATAAATGCAATTAATACGATTATAGATTATAATGGAAATTAATAATAATGCTTTTAATAATACTGACATTTAAGGTTGAGATAGATATATATAGCGGTTATGTTGAAAGGGCGGTCAATTGTTGGGACACTGTCATTATATTGATGTAAAGCAACGAATATACGTTGAAATATTTGTATTAAAATCATTTAATTTAATTTACCAAAACATATTTCTCTATAAATGAGAGATTTTTTAATGGTGAAGCACATGGAATTAATTATGCATTGAGCATATAATTTGTCTGTTGGGAGGCTAATCATGTGAAAATTTGAAACAATAGTCGGTAATTTATTATGTAGTTTTGACAAAGTCTTTTATTTATAGTAAAACGATAAAACAATTAACCTATAATGAAGTTAGAAATTAAAATATTATTCTAAAAACGAAATGTTTTCAAAGGATAGTTCCGCTATATTTTTTTAAATAATTTTAGGAAAAAATTCTGTAATCGCTGATATGATTATCCATAAAACAAAAAATTTCAATATGTTATTACCATTTTGTTAGAATAAGAAATTACTTAAATAAATCATATTGACTAGCAACTAATAAATAAATAAAATAAAATTAATAGTTAACTTAATGATATAAATTTCATACACTTACTGGGCATCGCCTTGCATCACATTGCGAGCACTTGACTTTAACTGCTTGTTTTCGAAATTGAGGCATTCGCCAGAAATAAATGAGCCAATTTATACTTTCTTGTAGAAAGTATAACAATGCCTAATGTCTCCTAATGCCTATCTGCCTAATGTCTCCTAAATTCCACAAAAATCCTAAAGGGGATTTGTCGTCACCAAACGAATTAATCAAAATTGCCATAAAATAGCTTCCGACTAGTGGAATAGAATAAATTATGAAAAAAATTGATAAAATTATTATTAAAACAGTTGCTCCATTTTCCCCTCGTGTAATAGTTCTCGTCAGGGGATTCGAATTTGTCAATTTGTACCGATATTTTCTCATTATAAGCCTTAATTTAACGATCAAAACTATATTTATAATAAATATTGAGGTTGACTGAACAAATCCAACACTGAAAAAGAGAGATTCAAAAAATGGCCAAATAATTTTTTTTTCAAACATTGATATAGGCCATTATTTTGTAATACATGACCCCTCAGGAAAACGGACGGAAATGGTAAGCCTATCGAAATGAGGAAAACCCACATGCAATACAAACGAATCAAGAAACGATCAAGACAAAGCAGCAGAAATGTGTTGGTGGATAGACAGGCCGAGAAGGACATCATGAATCTGTAGAAGACACACGTGAAAGGCGTGTCAATTGTGGAGAAGTAGACACCGACTTTAAAGGCATAAGGAATTCCTTTGGCTAAGACCATCCAAAACCAACCGATTGTAATGACATTTAAAATATCTGCGACTGCCAAAAATGCCAAGTAGATCATTTGATGACTTTTGTTTTTAATTCGACAAACAAAAATCACAACAATGTGGACATTGGCAATTATTCCGATGATGGAAAAAATAGGGAAAATGTACATGGAAATGAATCCTAGCAGGGTGTAAGTGAATTCATTTACAGCTTTCCAGTTATTTGTTGTATTCATTATGATACAAAAATATATTATGTTTGTTGTTCTACTCCAACATTATATTATTAATCTTTTATTTCTATATCTATCCTGCGTATTCATAACTATTTTGTTATGTTTCAATTCGAAGAACATGTTAACCAATCATATATAAATTACTTATATCGTTTAGTTTTCATGAACATAGAAGTTTTATTAAAAATTAATTAATTTAATTATACGATAATGATGTTGACTTTTAACCTGTAAAACATTTAAATAAGTACATTCCACGATAGAGTCTAGTAGCTGGTGATATTTATACATCGGAATTAAATTAACAATATTTATCATCTTGCCTACAATTTCCGTTAATAAAACCGTTTTGATAACTGTTCATTTGGCTAACGAATACCAGGATAGTTCAGTATGGCCTTGTATTTACGGCCAACACAATATTTCACTGATCTTGAAAAAGATTAAAGGTAGTAGAGTTAGTATGGAAGGTGGGCTTCTGTTGCATAATGTGACCGTATCAAAAAGCCCATGCCCATGCCAAAACATCTTGCTAATGTTTTCAATACGCGCATTAAGTAACATTAGAAAACTCGGAACTCAAAAAATATATAATGAAATGTCTAACAAATAGATTTGTATTGTGTAATTATTTTAATCGTTAACGGTTTTCAGCTCTACTCCGTAATACCAGTGAATTATTGATACTATTTGCCCAATTATTTATGCAACGGCGGTATTTGCTTTGGAGAACAGCAACATGTATAATACACTGGAGAATGTAAATTCTAAGGCTTCACACTTCATTTATAACATTTATAAGAACCCCTTAATAAATTTACAAAGTTACAATAAGGGGCCTATATGATATATGTATATTACATACATATGGGTCACTTGAAGTTAAGGATTAATGTCAAGGCTGTATTATAATTTTATGGAGATGGAAAATACCGTAGAAGTATGCTATGTATAAGTAGTATGGACGGTGTGTTTCCATGTCACCGAAATCAAAACAACCCTACCCTTGAAACCGAAACCGAAACCACCTCCATACCTTTGAAACAAAAATCAAAACCAATTAACCTCCTTGAAACCGAAGCTGAAACTCCCTTCACAATTGAATTAAATAAATTAGAATATTTGAACATATAAATTTGTGAAAAAAATCAGAAATCAGAAACGAGTATATACAGTATACTTTGGTTGCTATGGCTTCCTATTAGACTATTGAAACAAGGTCCCTATCATATCTAATCATTTAAGGTCGCTAATTTCGATGTGGTTACTTAAACATTGATCAGAGTTACTTTAATGTTATTTATTGATCATTTAATTACATTTATTTACTTCAGCCATACAAATACTGATCAGATTGATTTGAATAATTTTATGCCGACTAAGTTAATATCGCATAGTTCGATATTGCTACTTTCAAAATAATCAGAGATACTATAATGTTAGTAATCGACCATTCAAGTACGTTTAATGATTTTTTTTCTAATATGATTCACTGCAGCTTTATTTATTTATTAAATGAACTTTTTGAAACTTTATAAAAATTGTAAATAACTTGCAAACTTTTAATAGATATTATAAAGATACCATTTATTAATCAAATAAAAGTAAATCTATTTTTTAACGTAATATTTTAATTAACCAATTAATGCATAAATAATCCTATTTATGGGACAAAAAAGTAGTCCCAAGGTAGTTAATTTAACAGCATTTGTTACGTTCAATATATTATAATTCTGCTGGTATGTTGTTATAGCACAGACTGTAATAGATAACATTTATCTATGTTTTGTGCGTATTTGTTTCTTATATAATATTTCATTACATACATAATAAACAGTATTTAATTTTGAATTTCAGATATAATCGGTCAGTGAGTATTAATAACCTAAATTAGGTCATTTAGAAAATAAGAAAAAATCGGAAAATAGATAAAAAAGCATGTAACAAATTTAAGAAACGTGTAAGAAAAAAATGACTTTTGCAAAACTTGCGACAAAAAATCAAAAAGTATTTAGAATGTTGCAATAAACCTAAGACATATAAATGAAAAAAAAAAAATTACCTCAAATATTATAAAGCTACAGAAAAAAATATATTTTCCCACTTTTTTTAAACCGACATATTTCCATAACATTTATTATTTACGCTAGGCCTATATCTAGCGTTACTGAGTTCCTATATAGTCTATAAAATAAAATCCATATTAAGCTGGATTCATTATTATGTATCATTTTAACTAATTTACAATATCCATGAATATATATGACATAAACGCTAGCTTCAGACTTGCACAATATGTGAAAACTTTTAACAAACAAATTATTTTTCAAATTTTATTATTTTACATTTTATATTTTATATTGTTGGCGAGACATTAACATCCACACAATATTACAATTATTATTAATAGAAATATTATCATTAGGAAAACATTAACATTTAATTGTTTTTCATACTAGTATAATTAATTGTAAGAATGTAATTAAATCAGGCTTTTTCGATAATGTTATGTATATGATAAAAATCTTTATTTTTTTACGAAGAAAATACAAAAAAATTATCTTATGTTTAATTCAGTTTCGAATGATTCAATTTTCTGTAATCAGTTGCCTCTCTATTTGATTTTTGATGTATTTTTTTGTTCTTTTGGTTATGTTGTTTTTCCTTTGTTCTCTTTTTTTTTGATTTCCATATCCATAGTCTTTTATTGTGCATTTATAAAATCATAAAATGATGTAATTGTAATATATGTTCCTTCGAATTGCGCAAAACAATTTCTTTTTCATATTTCAAATATTGATTTGATTTTATAATTTGTATTCAAATACTAATGTGAATGTACATATGTATGTATCAAATACTGTCATGTAATATTTTTTATTTGTATTATTTGTAAAGTTTTCTGTATAAATTGTGCAACATTTATTATTTATTTATTATTAAAACGAAAGTTACATTTGTGCCGAAAATCGCGACAAAATTAAAATATGATAATTTTTGTATGAATCACTAATTAAAAATATATAGCTAGAAACAAATGTTAAAATCATAAAACATTTTGCAATAATGTCTACGTAATTGAATATATATTTTTTTTAATTTAAAAAAAATTAATATTAAATTAAAAAGTAATATGATTAATTACATTCAAAGCTTATGCATGAGTTCAAAAGCTGCAATTATATATATAGTAATATGACACTCATTAACCCTACTCTACCATAAATGGGGTAAATTTGACCCCATGAGTATTATCCAATAAAGTAAAGTATTAAAGATATCGGCAATAATTCAATGTACCTACAGATCATTTACTTATCAAATTATATTACTCACATATATTCCAATAATTAAATTTTATTAAAATCTAAATTTCGTTTTCATGGTACCGATTATTATATGTCGATACCATAATTATTAGCTTATATTATGAATTCAGCGTTATCGGTAAAGCTGGAAAACAAATTAAAACTAACAAAAACATGAAAAATAAATGAACTAGCAAAGATAAAATATTTTTTAAAAATTACAATTTTTTGGAGATATGTGAGAAATAATTGACAAAGAAAACCTACAATTATTTTTTTCAAAATCATTACCAAAGTTAACATATACAAAAACAATTAAATTGTAACCAAATTATTTGCTGAAATATGATATAGCTACAGACAAGTTTTTATTTTCCTGTCTTGTTGAAAGTCATATTAAAATAAAATAAACTGACATATTTCAATTTCATTTATTATTTACACTATAGGTCTATATCTAATGCTTAATTATTTCCTACAAAGACTATCCAATATATAACCCAACTTTGGTTGGATTCCATTGTATAATTTTGACATAATTTTTATTTGCATGAGTTTAGGAAATATACGCCATATCTTCAGTCTTGCGTAATATGTGGACATATTCAACATTAAAATTAGTTTTAAAATGTTATTATTTGTTGTATTTAATATAATTGTTAGCGAGACATGAACAGCCCCTCAATATTATTATTGTTATCAAAGAATATGTCATCATTATATAAACATTAACTGTAGTAAGCAAAATGATTACATGTTTCGGATGAAGAAAGATTAAACTGTAGAGGCAACTTATAACTGTAGATTGTTAAATTTTGTAAAAATGTTAATTCTATCATAACGTTTTTCTTAAATATGATTTTACAAAATATGTTAAACAAATCATATCATTGAATATAATAGTTTATATTTAATTTTAAAAACAATAACGAATAATAAAATAAAAACCGAAATGTATACATTACCTAATTAATCTAATGATGACAGATTCATTTGTTCGATTTTAAATTTTTAAATGTTATTTTAAAATGTTAATGTTTTAATGTTAATTATTAACAAACCTATGTAATTAACAAAAATAAGTTCTTGTTATAACCTCTTTTCATTAGATAAATTACACAGTCTACTTTTATGATATTATGAAGTGTTAACAATTATTGATTTTATTTACGTCAATTTGTTTGATTGTAATAAATAAATTCAAAAAATATATTTTAATAAACATACATTCTTTTTCTTGATTTAAATTTGTTTAAATTTGCTGTTTGAAACGTATAAAATTCTAAAAAAATTCATATAATATTCAAATTATAAAAACTTTTAAATTTATATAAGAGGATGAATTTAATTATTATTTAAATTCAAACAGTATATAAGACTATTTATAATATTTAGTTTATTGGTAAATTTTGAAATTATACAACTCTAGATAACCGCACTTTACAATTAGAAATCCAAAAACAATTTAAGTTTCATTATTATATTTGAAGTGTTACGATTAGACTTTTTATATCAAACGTCTATGGATTTATATAAAAATTGAAATTTGTTCATAGTTGGCGCAAAAAATTAGGAATATATATTCAGTTAGCAATAGGTTAATATATTAGAGCACCATAACTAGTACGGGTGCGGTAGGCATATTCGTAACAATAATTTGAGTGACCTAACTGACAGTTATTTTATATTGTATTCAATTAAATCATATTAATGATTTTCTTCAATTTTGAGACCTACCCAATATTAAAAATGTTCCCTAGCCAATAAATATTAATTTAAATCCAAATTCATACAACATTTTAGCAAATGTATTTTATAAATAATAGTTTTTGAATTGTAAAAAATGTGAACACCTTAAAGTAAACAATATAACAGAGATATATTTTAATATTAACTAATAAAATACCTTGTATAGTGTATCAAAGAGAATTTTAAACTCTTAAACTCTACATGTAAAACTTTAAAAAATGAAGAAAAAAATTAATATAGTTTAATATGTTGTGATATATATACTCTCTATATATTTACCACAAAACCTTATTATTTTTATAACAGCCTGCATAAAGTAATAATTATAAATAGAAATTAAATCGTCTATAATATTTAACTAACAGAAGTTAAATATATCATGACAAATTATATTTTAACAAAAGCTCGCAACTCATGATTTTTACATCATTTTTGGATATTTTTGTCAAAACCAAAGGCCATAATTATATTATATAGAATTACATTTAAAATGTTTCACTGAATTAGCGATTTTTCATGACAGTATAATTAGAGCACACATTCTGTATTTACATTATAATAAAAATTCAGAGAACCCAATATGTCTACCGTATCATTGTTTTTTATCAGAGTTTTTTATCTTTACTCACACAAGAAGTATAATTGTTTTCAGAAAAAACCTGTACGAAGAAATTATCAATACAACAAATTAGAGAAACTGTATAAGGACACCAACTCTCAAATACTCAGTTTGTCTTTTAATGCATACTCTAAATATCAAAAACAGTTGTCTGGATTAGTAAATTTGATATAAAGTCGTACGTGAAATTGTATGAAAAAAACTGTGATTTTTAAAACGAGATAAAGTGAGACACTCAAGACGCGTTACTCAACTATGTATAATATTTCATTTTGACATATAAATGATTATTATGTTTAGTTCCACATCATAAGTTTTATAGAGTTAACTATTTTAATTAATAGTATGCAACAATGTTTAATAATAAATTATGTCTCGAAATTGGTACAGAATAAGTAACTGTTTGCCATAGATAGATTTAATATAAACTAAAGTGAAATAATTTTGATATTATTTTAAATTAGTCATACCTAATTTGCTAACGAAATTTAATTTTTTTTATGTTATAGTATATATTATAATGAGATATAATTTTACAAAATATGATGTCAAGTCAGATAAAAATTTAACAACATGTTTTTTTGGATGTATTAAAAAATTACCAAAAAAATCACTTAATTACTACGAAAAAAATCCTTATTACCAACTAATTAATAATTAAATTATTATAATTAAGAGTTAATAATAAAAATTTATAATAAGCTATGTCACTGCTTGTAATATTGTTAATTTCAATATTGGCATTGAAACATCATTTTATTGCGATCGTGATGTTTTATAACGGACATTTATATTAACCTAATATTACGTTTTTGTAATTTAGGTCCAAATCTGAAACTAAAATTTTTATTTTAAAATATTGTGATATCTTAACATTTATCATTACGTTCATTATTTCACTATATGTGGTAATCGTTTCCTTTTCAATTTAGTAACGTTGATTGGGAGTGTTAATGAAAGACTAACTTAAGTTGGATGCGATGCGATCGTTTGAGACCGATGCAACCTCCATATCATACTGTATGTAAAGGCATTATAGCATTAACTGAACTAAAGTAGTGCAGATATTGAAAGTTGAGAGGCCCTATATCATAATATATCGTTTGTCGCATTTTTGTTTGTTAAACAGCCAGTTGTTTTGAAAGAATATCGGTGGTTTTTCTTATATTGTTCTATATTTTAATCGATATGTTTTAGTTGTTGTACATATCATCACAGACATACTCCCCTATATATGTCTCTGAAGATCTTTTGGGTAATGCAGATAGTTACTTTACATGTTATGAGTTCAGTTTAGTAGCTGTTATAATATATAGGCCAAAAAACCATTACTTGGTTCCGTTTGATGTTTTCTTTATTATTTTCAGCAATTATCTATAAGAGTTAATTTCCAATCCTGTAAATTGAATACCCACATCTTTATGACTAGGCAAAACCTTTATGTACCTATTATTAAAGTCACTATATTTTTCCTTCTGATCTATAACAATAGTAAAGTTCCCTTTCTTATTTATTCTCTGACAGGAAACACATATCTAGTCTCGAAAGAAAAAAGTTATTTGGAATCATGGTATCTATGCTTACACGCACATTGATTAAAAGTCCTGTGTATGCATACTTTATAGCGACAGTTTACGTATACTTACTATAGTAAACTAAATTGGCGCTGGGCTTATGAAAGTTTATAAGCCAACTATAAACTAACACAACGGACGCATTGAATAAGCAGAACTAAGGGTTGGGTACTGTTTAGAAAAAATTAATCAAATAACAAGTTTTAGGTCACCAGCCATATGCACGTAACATTAGACTGCATAATTCAAAAGTCTTTATCAGATAATAAAATTAGCATTGGTTCAGAAATAAATTACCCTTAATTATAAAACCTCATGTTGGCCCTAAATTAGAACGTTGTATAATTAATACCTTAGTTAAATACGTTTTATTTCTTAATAAATATCTGCCAAAGCTCTATTAATTTGCATATCCTAATATTAATTTAATAAACAATATATGTGTTTCGAATTACACTATTATATTTACAATAATAAAACTTTAAACTTATTAGTGTATTAAATATGTGTATACAAAGTTTAACAATATAATTATATAGTGAATACAATTAATTGAAAATTGAATTATTTATATTTAAAAATATTAGCAATAATAACAATACATTATATATAAAATATAGTTAAATAAGGGAAATACCTCGTATTATAAAAGCTTTATAACTTAAATCATTAAATAATTCAGCACTTCATTAAAATTTACTGTTTTTTTCAATTTCAGGCTGTCTACATTATGTTTTCTAGCAGGTGTGGTAGTCAATGGCAACAATATTTATACGTTTTGTGTCGTGGAAAGAGTCGCATGTTTTGTGTTCCATTTTTAGCCTTACATTTAAATCGATCCTTCTATTCAAGAGACCACAATAGAACGGCTAGAGTTTTTTGTGGCCGGCCCTAGGTAAAAAATTAAATATTTAAAGAAATATAGAGGGTCATTTGTGTTGAAGTTGACGTTACTCAATTATTATAATTATAAAAATATGTTAAAAACCTAAACTATATAAAAGTTTGTGATATAATTATAGCTAGGCTATAATATAGCTATAGCTATACTTCTTTTTGTCTGTACTATTTGTCTGTAGATTTTAAAAATGGTATTTCGCGTAGTTTAGATTTTGAAAAATAATAATATATTATACCACATAGTTCGCAAATTTGTGCCAATTTATTTGATTTAGATAATATAGTTATTTTGTTATAAATAAAAAATAATTACGTTCTATTCAATAATCTATGACTATAATAATCAATTTGACAAAGGTTAAAAAATACAAGTAAGCCTAAATATTAAGTGAGACATATTGTATGTATATTTTTTTGCAATATATAATTAAGAATAATTTATATATATGAGTTGTGATTTAAATATACAGATTTATTACAACTAATATATAACTAATTATTACAACTAATACATAACTTATTACAACTAATATATAACTTATTACAACTAATATATAACTTATTACAACTAATATATAACTTATTACAGCTAATATATAACGTATTACAACTAATAATTATGTATATGTTTAAATGTCAAATACACTTATGAGATATTAGCCGTCAACAACTATATATATATATATATTAAATAAAATTTAGAAGAAAAATTTAATTTGGATTCTATTAATTTTGATTTAGAAATCAACACAGAATTTAATATTTGTCTAATTCAAATATCGATATTACTAATGTACATTTTTTAATTGACACATCATGAGTGAAAAGTCTATATAAGTTGTTGTATTTTTTATATACTCTAATGTTCACGAATAATTTTATTAATTAATTTTAAAGTGATGGGTGAATCATTGGATATGACATAAAAATAATAATTTCTCCAACGTATTAAAATAATATACGAATATAATTATTTCTTCAAACAGAACGTTTATTTTACGGTGTATTAAGCGATCAAGATGAGTTTTTACATTTAAGACAGTTCTCAGAGTATTACGTTTCTTTCGAGATAATGAAGATGACGATAGGAATCTGTGGATACAATTTAATTTAAAATTCGGTTTTCTTTTTTGTTTAAGCCAGTAGTAAATATTAAAGTGGTTTCGCTATTTAAATCTATTAGAGCTAATTTTTGCAATTTTTGTTAATGTCAAAATAGCGCAAACAAACTAAGTAATTACATTTAAATTCATTCTCTATATTTGATGTTTTATATTGAATTTTATGATTTTCATATTATGTTATTGATATATACTTATATTTATTAAGTGTATTTATAATTCTAATATAGTTTATAAGACATAAGATAAGTATTAATATTATAGTCATAGATGATCATATTTTTTTAAATGGTTTTTTATTATTTTATTGACAGTAGTTAATGTTAAATTAATAGCATATTAAACATTCGTTGGTGCTTTTAACTAATATATGATTTTGCATAAATTAATGTCTATTTTTTAATAATGCATAAAACTCTTATTTATAAATAATTGTGTCTTAGTAAATATTCATAGACATTAGTCATTAATTCTATTAACTAAATTAATACTCAATAATATTAATCATAGGAGCTTTCCCAATAATTTTACTAATTGTGAATTTATGCAGAGAAGAGTAATGACTAATGTTGATATTTATTATTAGAATTAATAAATTACTTCCTCAATCTATCTATTAATTGCATGCTTGATAGATATTGCATGATAGATTGAGAAAGTAATTTGCATCCATGGATGTAACATGTCATATAGTATCATATATTCATGGATGCATGGATGTAGATTGAGGGAGTAATTTGCATCCATGGATGCAACATGTCATATAGTATCATATATTCAACCTACAGCTGCTGCCAAAAGTCTCTTTACTTGAGTAAATAAACCCATAAACCAGTAAAATAAAAGCAAAGCTCAACAATCATCTAACCAAGTGAATTATATTTCAAAAATCAATAATGAAATATGTTATAAAACCATAAAGTCACAGAATAATTAATATCTGGTTGATTTACCACCATTCTTGAGCACCTCATTGATTCTTGTTGGAATGCTCATCACAATCTTTCGACAGAGCTCTGGGCTGATCTCCTGGCATCATACTTGTTTAACAATAGCTATTAGGTCATTGTAATTACTGGGATTGTGGGCCGCAACTTTGTCTTTCACAACAGTCCATAACTTTTTCAATGGGATTGAGGTCTGGGCTGTTTCCAGGCTATGGAGCCAGAACCTCAATCCCTTCTGTGGCCAACCAGGTCTTCACTATTTTGGCCTGATGGCATGGCACTCCATCATGCATGAAAATTGTTGTCCCTCTAATTATCATATTTGTTTGAAGCCTGTCTTGGAGTAATGTGAGATAATTTTTATACCTTTCATTGTTGAGTTAGCAGGTATAAACCCTAAGTTTCCACAGCCATTCATGCTGAAGCTGCCCCATATCATTACACTAGGGGAGTGCTTAACTATCAGAATCACATAATGTGGGTCATATTGTTTCCCAGGTGGCCTACAAACAGTTGTTGCACCTCGATTTGCAAATTTCTTTACCGTTGTTTCATCACTAAATAGAACCCAAGCCCACATTTCAGGTGTCCAGTCCTTAACTCAATTAGAAAAAACTATGTGATCACGAATGTTTTTCTTAGAAAGAAGGGGCTTCTTAGCAGCCATGAAGGCTTTTAATTTGAACTCAGTATGAAGCCTTCTTTGGATAGTCTGTTTTGATAATCTTACTGGTAGTTTGTTTGATATTGTGGATGTAAATGCCATTGGGTTTGCAACACAGACTCTTCTTATCATTCTATCTGTATTTGGTGTTGTCACTTATAGATGTCCACTTCTGGGTCTAGCCTTGAAGCATCTGGTATCCCTGAAACATTGTATTGTGTAATTAATACACTGTTTTGAAAGGGATAATTGTAAACCAACATTAATTTGGCTCATTCCACTTTGCCAAAGAGCAATAATTTGTGCATGCTTTATGTCAAGTAACTCCATCACAAATTCTGAACTAATAATAATAAATTCAGTTATGCAGTTATACTAGGCTAGACAAAGTAGAAATATACATACATACACACTCAGTTATTCATTATGAAGGGAAATCAATAAGAAAAAATAAAGATGTTTGTGATTGGCTGTTGAATGTCTGCTGTAGGATTACTATCTATGTACATATTAGCTATTCATCAAGGTATAAATAGGTTATGGCAATCTAAGCAGAATTTACTTGTAGGATTTGGTTAATTTACTTGAGTCAAGAGACTTTTGGCGGCAGCTGTGTAGCTTTACTATAGCCTATAGGTTTATAAATGTATAGTTGAATCTGGTTAAATCTGTTATATGTATATAAACAACAGATTTAACTATATAGTTAAATGTATATACATTTAACAGCAGATTCAATCATAACTAAGTTTAACTGCAAATTCAACTATGAATTAAAATGTTTGATTACATCTACTTATTAAATTATTTAAGGAATATTATTATGAACATTTTGAGGAAAAAAAAGTAGCAGTTAAATTTATAATTGAATAGTTGCCATGGCATAGATAAAATATCTTTATTAGTATTGACTTATTTATTAAACTATTTAAGCAAAAATTTATATTACAATATAATGATTTATTGATAATAAAATTGTAGTTATTTTATAAAAACATACTTAAATTAATTTAGCAAATTAATTTATTTATTATAAATATTATGCAGTATATAATTAAATTAACCTTTTAATATTTAAAATCAAAACTCAGTTTTTATATAGATTTATAGTTTATATAGTTAACAAAATTGGATTATAAAAAATAAATATTATATGCATATACAATTATAATTAAAGCCACAATTTCCCATAAAAAATAAATGTTATTTATCATGCTCTATTTGTCCATATTGTGGACAACATAATACTGCTTTTACTGGCTGTACAGATAATCTTAAAGGGTGTCCATATATACTTGAAATTCAAGTATGAACTTGAATATATTTGATTTTGAGTAAATATCATATTATACTTAAATATACTTTAATTTTGTAAATGTACCATATTATAATTGAATTTTAGATGATGTACTCAAATTTTGAATATTGTACTTGAATTTTTAATTGTGGACATGAAATTTCATTTAGACATTTATTATTATCAATTTTTAATATTGGCTAAGATTGTTCATCAGTGACAATACTATAATAAGTGCATATACAGTGGCAGCTTTCCTGTAATATAGCATAATATATTGCAAAGTGTAAATATTTTGTTTAAATAGTATTGTTACTAATATTTAAATTCTTTAAATATGGCTTGACTTCTGCAGCATCATGTCAAAATGAAAGTTTATCATCAACATAAAACAGCAGAAAAGTCATTTCCTTCATATTTTCATAATTTTCTTTAGTGTAAGACCAAGATGAGAAGTTCTACTTTTCCAACATTATTATATTTATTCTGGATTTGTACCCTGTTTCAGCTTTGGGATTGTCCAGTCAATAAATGAAAGGAGATTATAATTTTTATTTTTTGTAGTTATGTTCAATAAGACCAGTATATTTCTTTAATGACTGGCAGTAATAAACAAAGACATATTTAATTCATTCCATTTTACTTGTTGTATTATATTTTTTATCTCCCAGTTTTTGAGTATAGCTGTTAATAAATTATCTTTTAAATACTTAAATTTCAACATAATTGTTTGGGTAGATGTACTTGAAACAGGATGGCCATTCATACTCAAATTTTGCTATTGTACTTAAATATACTCAAATTTGTTTTTATACTTTAATTATACTTGAATATACTCATAAAACTTTTTATATACTTATATATATATTTGTGTGATGGTGGACACATTATATAGTGTGTAAGTGAGAGATTGCATTCTCTACATCCAGAGCAAACCCATATATATTTTTATAATTTTGTTTTTATTTGGACTAAAAGAAGTAAAATATTGCAAAGAGATTGATTTAGTCTCTTAAAGAAAAAGAAAATTCCTGAAGCTACAACAACTGAAGGAAAAAGAGACCATGTCAAAATCTGTTTTTTTCATTAACCAAAATAAGAAAAGATAACGAAATTGACATTGATACACCTTAGTTCAATACAATTTTTCATAAGCATTAATACAACATAGTTTTACTTAGTGCTGCTTATAAATATATTTTCTTAACATTTTATTATTCTAATGCTTTAATTCAGATAATCTTTTCAATATATCAAAATAAACAATGAATTGGACATATTAGCTCATGATCCCTATCTGTGGGTACTCAAATTAATTTTCCAATATACTTGAATTATATTCGAACTAAAAAAACGTAGCCGTCCTGTTGAAATAAACTTGATTGTTTAGGGGATATAGTGTGGACAATTTGATCTTACTATGTACAACTATATTAGTCTTCTTATTGTTTGTGGCTTCATTTATTGTCTACAATGACTAGGATAGATTTATAAACTACAATATATTTGTTTTTAATTCATGGGAATAATGTTTGAGGAAATGCATAACAAATTACAGATCATCTGTATATTAAGAAAATTATATAATTTATAATATCAATTTATATAAAAGTAATTTATACTTTTTTTAAACAATTGGACACCATCTACTAAGAGCATCTGGTTCGTATATATCAGAATATAACATTGTTGGGAGTAAGAAAACAGCTATGTAGTTGAACATAATGTTTAGTCCTAGCTTTGTTGAAAGACTGCTATAGGCTAGTCAGAGAACAAGCAACTGATGGTGATATAAGGGGACTAGATTGTCTAAGTATAGTTCTGTTTATATTTTGAAACATTATTTTTTTATAATGGATAAACTTCTCCAGCAAGAATTTTGAATTCCTAATTATTTCAAGGACCTCCAAGAATCAATTTTATTTATCAGTTATCAATCAAGATTTTTTTAATGTTAATTTTCTCTGATTTATCATTTCTCTCTATCATATGTTACATATTATGCATTACTATCTCCAATGTCTTTCTCCTGTTGTTTAATCCAGCTTCTGCATCTCCATTCTAACTTACTTTTGAATCAAGTATGTAAATTCTTCTGATATGACCAATTTCATCCCATTTTGATCATTGTCTCTGGCATCTAATTGGGTTCTGCTGAATCTTTCTATTTTATCAGTTTTTATTTGAGTTTGGTTAGGTTTTTTGCATGTACTACCAGGTCATCCGTATTCTTCAGGTTGTATATATAGAGTTTTCAACAATGATTAGATATTTGGTATATTCTATCAATACAAATCATGACTGTGTTTTTGTTCAGTGTCTACTTCAAATGTTTCTGTTGTTCCATAATATGTTTCCACTTTGGGTTTCTCTTGCTTTTACATATTGACAATTATTTATACATCTGCCTTGTTCAAACTAAGCCATCAGTGAACTATAAACTCCATATATCTCTAAAATTTATATTTATAATATAATCATAATGAATTTTTTTAACATTATATTTCATTTGGTGCATCTAACAGTTATGAGCAAAACAATGGGTATACATACTAAAATTGATTCAAACATACATTTGAAGGTCCTTAGTCCTGTAAAGATCTGTAACAACAACATTCCTGCATTGTAGATGATTTATCTTTTAGATGTTTTGCTTAAGAATTGGTGATATGCATTGATATTTTCATTTCATGTGAGGTTGTTCCACATACCTTTAATAATAATACCTTATACTGCTACAGGAATATGTGATATACTATGTTTTACTGAAATAATATCCCAGTTGCTAACTATATGAGTAGTGAAATAGCAATGGTCATATAGCAGTTTGTTATATATATACTTGCATAGATGGTCTACTGATATTCCATAATTGAATTTTATATATCTTTATGTTACCACAGTGAGTAGTCTATAAAGCTTTATCACCATAGCAACCTACTTTTAGATTTATTTAAGTTATATCATTTCATGAATGAACCTTTGGATATTACTAATATAATAAAATGAGTATTTTCTACATTTATTTTCAATTAAAATTTTACAAAAAATATGCAATATATTTAATTGAAAATTAGATATTCATTATTATTACACATTATAATTGGTCCATGTGAAGATAAAATACCAGTAACAACTGTTAAACAACACCAAGCACTACTTAAACTAAACTTAATTAACAAGTATGAATGAAAGGTTGATAGAGTATAATATTGCAATCCTTAAGAAATGAAGACACATTTTAAGTGCTTTTTTATGCTCCTCGCCAAATTCAGTTTGGCAAATTGCAAGTTCCAAAAATAGGAAGCAGTATACTTAAGGCAGCTTAAGTTGAGGCTTGCAGTGGGTTGAAACAGTCTTGTGGTCATGTGAAATCTCAGTGTTAATAGAGTAATATTATATGATTTCTGGAATGCATATTAATATAGTATCACACAAATATTGTACTTAAAAATTATAATTATTAAATATTATACTTAGGACTTAGCATTTGTTATCTAATGGACACCTATTGCATTTGATATGATCGTTTCAAGCAGAGTCAATTAAAATTGATGATAATGAGATTACTTTTAGTATATTTTAATAGGTGGGGTAACTGTGCAGTCCACAGCATAATATCATAGAAAACAAATTATATTGCGAACATTAACAGGTTACTGTAAGTTGAAATATCTGTTATTCTTTCTAATATATATTTTACAGTGCAGATCTTTATCTCTGTATCCAGTTAATATTATGGATCACTTCTTTGTAGTCTCTTCATGGTCGAGTCTTTAAACATTTATTTATTTTGTATTATTTATTCTCAGATAATAATTTTCATATTTCTGAAACTATCCTCATTATAAAAATATATAATTCTGTAAATAATTTATTTTGTGTTAGAATCACTGAGAAATTGTTATCTACTTATTAATTGTAATCTACTTGTTATCTACTTACATGTATATGTAATATATATTGAAGAACTCAACTCTCAAGTTTACCTACATATTGCAGGAAACTTAATATGCAATAATACCAATTTGGATAATTGCTTCCACACCACTGCAGTAACTCTATACATAGAATCTACGTTTCTTAATCTATTAATACGCACAGGTTTCTTTGTTATTTTAGATGCATTCTTGAATCGACCATTTACCCCACTATTTTGTGCCGCAAACTGACACAAACAACTACCACCCCCACCCCCTCCTCCAACGAACGAGGCCAACCGGAAGTGTGACTCAGAGCTAACCGTCACCCTCCAGATGAGTGTGTGGAAGCGTCTCCAACGGGTGGGCAAGAAAGCGGCCAAGTTCCAGTTCACCGCTTCTTATCAGGAGGTGACTCTGGATTGTGGCAAGACCTACAAGCCGGGCAATCTGGTCGTGGTCTGGACCCGCCGGAATAGGCGGTATGCAACACAGGTAGCTATGGTTACACAGGGGAGACTATCTCCCTTTTTTGATTGGGCTTTTTCTTTGTGAACACTTTTTCGTGCATGATATACTTGAATTATAATCTAAATAAATTTTTCTGTTAAATTATCTCGATAGATTTAGATAATATTATATGTAAGCTGTTTCTACATGTTATTGTTTTATGCTTTATTTAATTAATTTTTCAGCGCTTGTTTAGTTAATATTGTGTTTCTGGTACTCTGAATTTGTAATATGCTCATTGCTTAATATAGCAAATTATATAATAATATAGCCTGCTTAATATAGCCTGCTGGTACTTATTCACACAACTTCATTTTAAACCTATATAATTGTATTGAAGAAAATACTGTAAACAATCACAATTTTAAATATACTATTTTAAAAAACATATTTTTTGCGCCTTATTTTTCGATAAAAATGTTTTAATAGCGTTGTAGTTATCTAGATATCAAAACAATATTATTGTTGTTGTATATTAAATAGTTTTGCATTACATATTGGGACAGTGGCGTGCGCGGAATAGATCTGAACGTAATTTATTTTGATAACATAGTTATTTTGTGCTTTATGCAATTATTTGTGTTAGACTTCGGCACAATTGTGACACATTTTAGCGATCTGTTTATATTTTATACAAACGTGTGTGTTCGTATTGCGGACTATGTTTACTTGGAACGTGTTTTGTCCAGAAGTATGATCGCAAGTAGAAATTAAAGAAAACATATATCCCATGTTTAAAAATTATTAAAAAATATCTCCAATAACGTTTTAATTCGCATGCGAATAAAGAAAATGTGGGTATTTATTGCCATCCTCTAGGTGGTTCTGCTGTCAAGTACATTTCAGTAAAAAGAAGCAAATGATCAGATATTCCCATAATCCAACACCTGCTTTCTTTATTAGTTGTGATTAACACCAATTTTCTGAATAATACCCTATATCAAGTTCACCAAAGTATAGCAAGCGAGATGAGCAGTCATGCTTGGTCACGTCACGGTATTCTCATCATTGTTTCCACCCGACCAACCGACTCAGCCTGTCATCTGCAATGCGCTGCCCCAGAAGCCGACCACAGTCAGCCACGTGTGGAATGTTCCCGAGAACATTGACATGGTCACCACTCTCTTCCACTCGGGGAAGGAGCACAGTTTTGAAGACAAGGATTGGACCTTTCACATCGAGGACGTAAGTGGTGGGCCACTTCTCTTTGATATAATGACCGGGAGAAACAGGGGGAATATTGAAGCTCATTCAATTAGAAAGTGATAAGATGGTCAACGAGATTTTCGAAGGGAAATAACATTTTAATTAATAGCAAAAGTTTGTTTTAAAAAACTTTTCTATTTTTTTAAAATTTGTTTTTTATAATATCCATTTTTGAAAAGGTGTTTTTTATTAAATTTCTTTTTTATGCAAAAAGATTTTAAAAAGATAACATTTTCAGTATACGCCTACGGATAAATTTCGTTCAACTTACTTAGTTTTGTACCTATTATATGACATCTATTAAAACAGGAAGATTTTCTTTCAACTATAATTTAGATACTTTTAAGAAATTTAAAATAATTTTTAATTTACTTTATGGCTCTATCAAAATTCTCCATGTGGGCCAAATGAGGTGTTTATAACTGTAATTGTTCCGAAAATATAAAGGTTAAAAAATTCAGTTATTACTTGGAATGTGTCCATACCTCCTCTCCCTTCTAGAGCGTTTGTTTATCAAAACCGAAATTGCAGTTTTAACGTTTTGTATTCCGTCTATCTAGTGATATATTTACAGTCAGAATATATTGACAATCCCCCCAACCTTCCCCCCCCCCCCCTCCCCCCTCAAGCTGGGCGACAAGGTGACGGGGGGGCGGCGCCGTGTCCTGGCCCATCGCAGCATCAACGTAGCGGAGTACGCCAGTCCCACTCCCACGCAGAACGTGCTCCGGGTCAACCTGAAGATCTCCTCCAAGAAGATCCAGTCTGCCGTGCTCTTCCTCACGCTGCACTGCCTCTTGCTGAAGGAGGGGGAGGCCACGTGAGTTTGACTCCATTTTCTGTGTGCGCCACAATAATTATGAAGGCGAAAGTAAAAATTCAATTTAAACAAGGCGGTCATAAATTATTTATACATGGATTATATACTGTTATTAATTTATAAAAATCTTCAATGTAATGTTGATTAATATTTGTATATTATCTATTTGTATAATAATACATTATTGATAATATAAAGTATAAAACATTTTAATGCGGCTTACATTTATGGGGTTATCTCTAAAGGGAGCGGGAGGCATTTGCAAGGTGTCCGCGACCGTGAAAAACCTGGCCAATGTTTAATCCATCGCAAACACCTGGAATATGGCGAATTCAAGAGAGAAAAAGGGAAATTTAGCTATTTACAGTATAAAAACCGGGTATTGGTCTTGATATTTCTGTTGTGTGTATTTTTAAATTATCTGTTGGCAGTTGCCCAGTCTATTATTACCTTATGTGACTTTTGTCATTTTCAACCAACATCGCTTTTTTTATGCATAATCGTGTATTACACTATTATTGACTTCTTTTACGCTAAGTAGGGCCATTATAACTACAGGGAATTAAGCAACCCTGGCTTTCTGAGCAGTTATTAAGTAGTTGTTTTGCTAATCTTGGTAGAGAAAAACCCGGAAAATGACAATGTTTAGTCTCTAAAAACCGGGAATTCGATTGTGATAATAGCGCGGATGAGTTATGATGAGCGCGTTTGATGAGTTATTATATGAACATTAATAAAGATTTTACAGCTTGCAAGCATTATTGTTATATAATCGATCATATTTAGTTTAAACATAATAAAAATATTTTATAAATGTAAGGGACACTTAAACAAATGATGTTGCAAATCATCCCGCCAAATCGCCCTGTATTTGTAAATTTTAAAAGTTCATCCTTTTGAGATATTTGTATTTTTTTATTGTGACTTACTTTTTACTATTGATTTAACCGTTTTCATTAAAACAATAGGGGGGGGGCGTTCCAATATTAACGCCCAAGATTCCTTCTATTTCAGAGCTAACTGTTAGTGTTGTATTGACAACGTCATGATAACGTCATGACCACGTCATAATTGATATTGAACTGAGACAATCCCTCCAAGCATCGGACACATCACTTCAGTTCACATTACTTTACTATTTCCGGGCACACTTGACATTTATTGAAGGCCAGATTTAATATGTTCATGATTCTATCTCTGTGTATATAATATGCATATGTATACTATAATACACTAGAATCATAATATCAAGACGGTTATTGTGATTACCAAAAACTAATTTATATCAATGTATCGCTTTTGTTTCAACCTGTTGTGGGTATTGATTTCTTACCAAAGTGTCGCGAGATATCATTTTGACAGAACACTCCAGTCGTTCTCTCTCTCTCTTTCTCTCTATCTCTCAGAAATAATACAACACATTGGTCGTCTGACAATCGACCCCGTAGTTGTTCTGTTCACAGTAATTGATGACTAGCCTTACATGTGCATACGTCGTGTTCCGGATATTGCGATATCTGACTTCCATTGAATTTGAATGTTGCAAGCTCCAGTCCCGCCTCGTTAGATAACTGCAGTGTAGACTGAGTATGCCACTGTGTCAATATTCTTGTCGAGATAAAAAATGACACAAAATCCGCAAAACCTTGTTCTGATAGTTGTACATGTTGTATAACTAACTTTAATTGTAGACACCTTATAAATTTTACAATCATGTAATGCAAAAACTAAATTTTAAATGACACTAGTAATGATGTATTCTTTCATTTTACATGAATTTTAAGAGGATAAGGACTATTTGATAATCATGGGTTAATGTATCAAATCTATATAGATTTTTCTAACTGTAAAAGTAGGTTATTCTCCATTTGTAAAAATAGCGTCGTCAAATAATACGTCTAGTCTAAGTTGGTCTAGGTCATTCTCCTTCTAATCCAATCATTGTTAAGAATAGCTTCGTTAAATAATACAACGTATCGATTACTAAAAGTTAGTGAAGGTCATTCTCCTTCTCATCCAATCAGCGACGAGGACATGATCTCCCTGGCCTCCCTAATGTCTCTGGGCTATCCCAGTGGGGGAGTAGGAGGGGTTGCTGACCTCAACGACTTTAACGATTCCGGCAATCATTCGCGTCTCTCCTCGAGTATCCATGACGACCTGAGTGAACTGACGGCCAAGTTGAAGGCGCTGGATAGTGACGCGGACTCGGAGGTGGAGAGGGACGGCGATCTGACCCCGAGTGAGTCAATCGGTGCCGTGGTGCTGTTGTTCCACTTTACTTGGAGACCTTTTTGTCAGGCTATTATTATTATTAGGTTTTTGAATAAATGGTAGTGCTTTATGTTCTGAAAGTTTTCTTGAATTTAGTTAACTTTTTATTTGGAACGAGTTGAAAGTAGAAATTTAAGTTGGAAATTATATATATAATTCATGTAGTAGAGACCTTTAGACGCCATCGAAAATATCTTTAAAAACCTGTAAAGACGCACAAATTATGAACTAAAGTAACCACTTTTGCTTGTCTGTAACTCCACCATCCTCCGCTCCCTTTACTAGAACCACAACGGTCACCACCCTCAGAGAGAATCTCCTCCGAGCAGCCACCACCTCCTCCTCCTCCTCCTCCTTCATCCTCCACCAATGAAGCGCCGCCAGCCGACACCCCTCCTGACAACCACCACACCCCACCACCACCCGCTCCTCCTACTCCCGCCAGTATCAGTGACGTCACGCAGCAGCAGCAGAAGAGTGGCCCCAGCGCTGAGGTCAAAATCAAGGCGCCGACAGCCGGTACGAGATCGCCGCCGCTGAAGCACAAGAAGAGCAGCCTGTTCTCGAGGGGTTCTCAGCGTGACAAGGAGTGAGTATGCCTGCGTCCAGTGGCCGGGTTGCTATGGCAGGGTTCGTACAGGTCCTTTAAGGATCTGCTGATAATTCTGTACGAACCCTGTTATGGGGACGGTCTGTATGTTGCTCTCTTCTCTGCGTTTATCCAGAGTGGCGAGTGTTCTGATAACCCTTCCGATGACAAAGGGTGGGAGATACACAGCATCTTCTGAGATATCCCGCTCAGACTTGTATCAATAGGTGGGAATTGGTAGACATTAGGATTACTATGTTAATCACAAAGTTTTGTGGAGAAGTTCTCAACAGCTCCTTTATAATCTGATTGTTGTTGTTGGTGTGGTATGAATCTAAAAATAAAATATGTTTAGAGGATAGCTGCATTTTTTAATATACTGACAAATTAATCTGTCTAAATAAAATTTAAAAATATAATATTATATGTTGACTCATTAAGCTGACTTTACAAACTGATTTTCAGAATAATTATCTGTGTTTTGAGATTGTAAACCAAGACAACAATGTATTATTTGTTTTGATTTTGGAATAAAAATATGTTATTATCTTAACCGCATAATAAACGTTAGCTGATCATAACTAAATTATGAAGTATGATACACGCGGTCACTATATTCACAGCTCTATAATTATGTTTTGAAACCGGATCACAAATCCAAGTTTTAATTGAGTTAGCCGGATGATAAATTAATGATTTATGCCGACATTCTTTCATATCCCCATATGTACTGTATATCATACTAGATCACAAAAAACTAAATGATTATTGATCACATTTTTTCTTGAATCTATGCTTTTAATCAAACTTTTAAAGTATGTTACAATATTATAGGCGTGGGTAGTATTCATAAATATCTGTTGGTTATAAGAAGTAATGGCTCAATGTAACCTAGCTGTAAGATAATCATTGTAACTAACTGTGAAAGTGAAACTATGTGTCACTTTGGGAGACCGAAGGTAAATTCAAATAACACTGTGCCTCTTTGCAGTAAAGTCAGCGGGGACACAAAGAACCCCTTCGACGAGCGAAAACCCTCGAGTCGAAACTCCACTTCACCAGGATCGAAGCACAAGAAGTCCAGCTTTCTCTCCAGAAGTTCCACACGAGATAAAGAGTAAGTGTTTTGGTATCCATATGTACATATCTATTACTTAAGATCATGGAGCCAGGGGAGTTCGGAAAAGTTTGGACATTTTAGTAGTCCAGAAAAATGTTAGCAATGGTAAAACTTGTATTGTGTAATTTTAAAAATAATTATGAAATTTTGTCCCTTTGCCTGGAAAATATAATGAATTTGTTGAGGGCACCGTGTACATGGTATTCTAATGAAAATGCTTCACTTAAAATTATATAAAAACTACAGGTTGAATGTTTACTTCTAATTAATGCCCACTATTTACTGGAGACTCTATTTGCTTCTGTTAATTGTTTAATATTAATTGAAACTTGTTAGTGTTGACCGACTTAGATTTCTTTTTCCTGTTATCATTTTCACCTTACTTATTTACTGTCATATATTCTCAATTCTTTGGTAACTTTAGTATTAACTGCGCCGCCGAAGAATACGAAATAAATCTAGATAGGTGACTTTGTTGTTATTTTGCGATTATTTTGTTGGCTAATATTTTGTTTCAGAGTAAATTATTACGATTGCAAATTAGAGTGAATAGCCGCATCGCACTACACTAGTAGATTTGACTGTTGTTTCACGTTATTTCGACACTTACCTTATTTCTCTCTCTCTCACTCCAACTTCCAGGGCCCGCAAGACCCACACCCCCACCCCTCCCCCTCAGCCCCCCACTCCCCACTCCACCCCCCAGCCCATCCCAGCCTCCAGATCCTCCGCCATCACCACCAACGGAGGCCGCCCCTCCTCTCCTCCCCCACCAACAGGGGGAGGACAGCAACAACCCCCCCTCCTCCGGTCACCGTCACCGTCACCACCGGCTGCAACAGCGGAGGGGGAGGAGGAGGGGAGGCAGCCGGAACACGACGGACAGCCGGAGGTCAGCAGTAGCAGCAGTAGTGGACAGGACTTGCTCACCTGGTGCCGATCAGTGACCAAGGGATATCGCGGGGTGGACATCACCAATATGACCACCTCATTCCGCAATGGGATGGCCTTTTGTGCCATCATTCACCACTTCTGTCCGGATCATATGTGAGCCACCCCTTCCCTAGCTGAATGTTACAGTTCCCTTCTCACTTGATGAATTAAATTACAATAATAAAACATTGTGGAAAGATGTTTATAATGTAATCAGAGATATAACTGTCTCGAAATGAACACTGTGTTTGTAAACGTTTCAGCAATAAAAAGGAGACCTTGTTTTTGTAAGTTGCAGTTTTTAATGTTTTGTTTTTATTTATTACTTTGGTTTGTTTGTTAAGGATTTCTATTATTGCAGCGGTGGTTTCGCCTTTACGGTTAAATTGTTTTTTATCATAATATATATAATAATTATTGTTATATATAAACACTTAAACTGATCTTAAGATCTTGAATAACTGAACATCAAAATGTTCTTTTTCACTTTTTTCATTTTCCTATACTGTTCTTGCTATATCTTTGACTTCCCTTCTTCCTGTGCGATCTTCTCCAGTGTTTCACGTTTTGCTCCATATATATATCTCTCTTTCACTTCACTCTTTAGTTAAACCAAGAGTCTAGAACGAATTATGTCTCTTTTGACGATAATTAAATTAATTGGAAGCGCGACTATGTTGCTCCACCAAAACGAGTAACCAATCATCCCTTCTATATAGAATCGATATTTTCTACAATTTCTTTGTCTCTGTCTCTAACTCGTATCTTTCCCCAATCGAAAAACTTCATAATAGACATCCATAACTTTAGCGACCCCACCTCTATCACCGCTATCCTCCCTTTCTGCTCTCTCTACACCCGAATAGAGTACCCTCTATTCGCTCTTACAACCATTAACCCATTATCCCCTCTTCCTCCCCCGAACTCCCTGTCCACCTTTCCCCATCTACTCCCCTATCCCGTTTCCCTCACCCTCCTCCCCCTACCCCCCTCCCTTCTCCACCTACCCCCACACTCCC
>JAUZND010011842.1:0-28665 GCA_034780555.1 Coelogynopora nodosa | reverse complement strand
GGTATAAAGAGTAAAGGGTGCTTATAAGTCAGTAAAAAGTTATTAGATTTTTAAAATGGCCAAAAATACTATATGTCGCGAAACTGACAAATATGACCAATTTTTGATAGGCTGTAACTCTGTCCAGTAAGTAAATATTTTGAAAAAATATTTGAGTTTTTTAGTTTCATATGATACCAAAACTGTAACTGAAATTTGAAGATAATCTGAGAAGGTGTGCCACAGGCCACTTGCTGTTTCTGTATGGAATGACCCTTATAGCCAATTATTTTTATGGATATTTGTCACATTAGATTTTGTTTTTATATTTTCTGCAATTTATATTCAAGGATTGAAAATATATAAGTATACTTATAGCATATAGGGATACATATAGGGATATATATGCCATATGGCATATCATATGGTCATGGACATGGCATTAAAAGATAAAAATGGTTTTTAGTAAATACCAAATTAGTAAAAAAAAAAAATTGAAAGTAATTATAATTAGTAAAAATTAATATTTAGAAATATTCCTGGCCTATAACAATAACTTAGTTTTGACTTGGGCATGATTTGACCTGTGGCTGTTAGTTAGTACTTAGTGTTATCTCATAAGTTATATAAAATTATATGAATAAAAAATTATTTTAAAATTATTTTAATGTATGTAGTAGTAAGATTTCAATAAGCTTTCTAATGGTGCAAACTTTTTTTTTAGGTGGTCTGGTTATCAAGATAAAATTGGCATTGCCATTGGCATTGTATAGCACTTCAGTTGTATCCTATTCCTAATAATGTATGTTGACATAGTGGTGAGTTCTCAATAAACTTTCTAATGGTGAAAACAAAATTATATATGGTCTGATTATCAAGGTATACTTGTGGCACAATGCTCTATTCTTGTAATTGACAAATTGGCACCATTAATATTAATAATAATATATATAATCCATAAATTATTTACCATCTACATTTCAATTAAAAATCAGTAAGAATCAAATATTATTTTTGCAATACTTACATTATTACCATCTTTTAATTTTATTTCGCGTAAAACTCGTCTTGTTCTTGGACTTGCCATTGTATATCAAGCTGTTTAAAATATTCTTATCAAATCTTCGCAACGTCAAAGGCCAATTTGAAACGAGCGTACAATATTTAATAAATAAAAATATTAACAGACTTTTTTTAATAAAATTATAAAAATATTAATAAACACTTTCAGTAAAAATAGTCGTTATAAATTAACCTAGAGTTGTGTCCATTAAAAAAATTAATAGTTTTTAATCTGCACTTTCAATTTCAATTTTGTTACAATTATGATACACTTGTTTATATTTTATTTATATTGTATAATTCGCAAACTATTATAATAATCATGTTAGTATGTTCCTTATAAAGTGTGCATATTTGGTATTATTCCTATGTACTGAGCTCGATCTATATGAAAATATTATGTTATTGATAATACGTTTACTCCCTTATTATATGCGAAATAAATTATTTGTTTATTATTACAACAACTTATCCTAAAGCGAGTGTAAAATATTAATGTTGTATATTCCATATTATTTGCGCAAACTATTCCTATACTGCATGCAGTCTTTGTGAAAATGTGTTTTTATTAAATAGACATACTCCATTAATATCTTCGAAATGAATAATTGGTTTATTTTCACAATTTATTTCAATTTCATACAAAAAATATACATACTCGTTTAGTAATTGATACTTAAAGTTAGGCTAGTGTTTTAAAATAACAAATAAGGTCATTACTAAATTTGTAATATCATTTTAAATAATTTAAATATAATATAAAACTATATGGATATAACATGAATGAAACAGGAGTCAAATAATTTTTTGGTGACTGATTCGACCAATAATTGCTACTATGAAATTTTGATAACAAATACCATATGATTATATAAGTATAACGCAGATATATTTAGTAAAAGATTGAAACAGAAATTTAAGCGGCGTGCATTCTCGATAACTACTGATGAATATAACACTACTGTTGTTACCCACCTTGTCACGTATCTACAAACACTAACCCCCTCTTCTAACGTTAAATCAATTTCAGAGAGCGCATGTACAATTTTCATGTAACATATTTTTAATTATAAATGTCATATGTAGGCTGACATATTTATAAATTCATCGAAAATTTGTAACAATTCAAACTTTTATTTTAATACACGGATAAATATTATTACTTTTGATCGATGCATCTTCTCGTAATATTGATATTATACTACTGAAGTGTAACTTTATAAATTAAAAGAAAAAGCTTCATATAAACAAAACAATTAAAATTATATTGTTTTATTATATAACCTATCAAAGTATAATTTTGTAGTGTAAGCACAATTACTATACACATATTATTTTTTTATATATGATCACGTGGGTACGAATAACATAGCAGATATTAGGACAAATGAACAACTACAACGTTATATGAGGTGTGGTTCAATATTCATGATATATTCTACTTTTGAAATGCAGGAAACATTGCGAATAATTAATACTTTTTTTGTAAAATGATCCAATGGAAAAGCTCAAATAGTGCATTCGGCCAGTTTGTCTGTTCATTAGTCGTGAATTACAGCTAAAATGATCGAAACTAAGTAAAATAACCAACAATAAATAAAAGAATGCTTCCGGTTTCGATTTTAAAATGAGGTAAACTACCCATAAGCTATGTACAATATGTATGCACAAGAAGTGAAGTTTCTAATTTGAAAGAATTGTAGAGGGAAAGGTCGATAATGAAAACCTAAAACTGTTTTCAGGGAAAACCCATAATAGACACAGTTGAGCTAGGGCCGTTTCTTTCTCTTGAGATCTTCTTTGACTTTGTACTGCATAAGTTCCATGCAAACCATGGCGTCTTCCCGACTGTCATGACCGCCAACTAAAAAAGAACAATAAAATAACAGCTCAATTACATAAGCATGGTTGAATAAAAATAAACTTAAAACAAAAAAAACAGTAAAGTTTAACCATTATTGTGTTATTAAATTACGTATTTAACGTCGAAATCTGTTTAATAAACACTCAAAGACGGATCAAGGGCCTTGTTTTTTTGTGAGTAGTTTCGCGCCTACATCACCAATGACTCTTACAATAAGCCACAGTCACTCACGTTTTTCTCGACTAGCACAGCTGCTAGCCAGGATCGGGAGGGATTAAGGGTAGGCTCGAACCTGTTCCGAGAAAACACCAATTGCATCCGTAAACCAGCGTCTTAACAACTCGGCCATTCCAATACAAAAGTATTGCTAATACTATAGCATAGTAATAATGACATAATATATTTTGCAATATACTTTATGACTTTTAAACTTATTTATAAATAAGTTAATAAGACATTTAATAAACTTTTACTTTTTTCTATCATTTTAACTAGTACAGATGAAATTTGTAAAATATCTGTAGACTATATATTGTACTATATGTAGAATAACATAAGAAAATTAGAATAAAAGCAGTTAATAACTACAAAATACAATTTAATATCAAATTTTGAAACCAATTATTTTGAACTCCTGCCACAGTTTTAATACAAAAGGTGGTATATAATCAATCGATTGCAATTTTAAATTAGGCCAAAAAAAGAGAAAAACATTCTATATAACCGAAACTGAAAGATGAACTCTAAGTTTATATGAAATATTTTTCTTAATCTTACAAAGATACAAGATTGAAATGTCGAATGATTGTATTTTATAGATATGTATAATAAACTTATTGTTTGATTTTGCATTTGCAATTGTATTCGAATTCTAAACTTCCCTGAAATTATTCATCAATTTACTAGATATAACAGTCAATACAGAGCAAATAGTCAATATCCCGAGTAGATGACAATAAATAACAATAAAATAGGGATCATTCCTATAAGTATAATATTGTTATAAATTATTAAATATATAAATGACATAATAAAAAACAAAATTGTGATTATAGTAATGAATATTAATTATAATTTAAATAAAAATTACATAATTAAACATTAAACTTCCTGAATACTACAATGTTAATAAACAGCATTTGTATTTTTAAAAACAATGTAATTATTTCAAATGCACACCTTCTTCACTTTAAATACTCAAATTGTTATGCATCTACATTGATATATCTTTGGCAGCGATCTGCAACACTTCGGCATACTTTTTGCAACAAGTCAGGCTAGCTGTTGAAAAAAAGTAATCCTTCTTAAATTTTGCGTCGCATTGCAAGCAGTGTGTTAGGTCTATCTTTATACACATAATCTTTGAGAACACCCATAAGAAAAAGTGTAGTGGTGTGAGGTCAGGGGAACGTGCTGACCATTCTACAGAACCTCGCCGACCAATCCACTTCCCTGGAAGTGATGCAACAAGATAATTCCTGACCGCTGTGGAATAGTGTGGTGGTGCACCATCTTGCATGAAATATAAGTTATCAAAGTCAATGCGTTGTCTGAGTGAAGGGATAACAGTGTCCTGCAGCATTTGGAGGTACCACTCACCACTGACTGTTGTCTCGAAGAAGACTGGCCCAACTAAACCACTGGAGTAAAGGCCACAACATACAATCAAGCCAGGTTGATTTAGTTGCTGTTGTAATATTAATTGTGGATTGACCGTATCACAATACACGCAGCTATGTCTATTTATAAATATGGCCAGACAATTTAAATGACGATTCATTACTTTTAATAAGTACTACTTGCATCCCAGTTATCAGTAGGGAGACTAGGGTACCTGAAACCGGTAGTGGTCTGTCTCTCCGCTGTTAGTACAGGCTCTGCGCTTAGTGCTGTTACTTATTCAAACAATACTGCGCAAAATATTAGGCGTCTCTTGTACCTTACGATCTCGCAGAACTGCATACGGCGATCCGGATCGTTTTCCATCAACCCATGTGTCAGACTTGGGATGTATGGTTTCAGTTCTAGTGAATGCATAATATGTGCTGCGTGTTCTCCAATACACTTTCAAAATATGATTTTACTAAAAGTATGCATTACTTCAAACTAAATGGCTGTAATCTGCCGTATACGGAAAATATATATGTATAAATATAAAAAATATAAATGTATATGGAAAATCCAAATGATTTTGTATAATTAATACTACGCGTAGTATTAATTATACAAAATCATTTGGATTTTCCAAATCATTGGGATTTCCCTAATCATTCGGAATTCTCAAATCATTCGGAATTCCTAAAACATTAGGATTATCTAAAATACAAAATAATTTTCTTCTATATTAAATAGTATGGCAACTATGGGCCCACCCAGTACGTTGCACGTAGTAAATAGTCTTTCCTTTTTAATGCTAGTGTGACACCTATGCAATATTGTAGACATTTGAGATATATTATATTCTTTGTGATCGCCGCCTTCTGAATCAAGCTCTAATGTGATATAGTTGACTCTTTCTATAATTCTTCCTGAAAAGTCGAACATGTAAGAGCTGGTGGTGTTTTGTCAAGGATATGATGCACGGAATGCAGCCAATACGGAGACTTTTCGTAACACAATAAGATTTTTAAACAAACTGTGTTCTTTTATCCTTGTATTTATCCTCTTAGACTTACTTTATAACAATTTTGTGAGGCGAAACATAGATGTTTCTGTTATAGTTCTATACCCGCGAAATGATCTCACAAGACGTGACTGCATGAATAACAGGGCACGTTATGACGAACTGCAGTAAGCACATTTGAATGACAAATTAATAATATAATTTAGGTTCCTGCAGATCTCAAATGCCACAACAATGTTTTAGACTTGAACGCAACATTAAACACGAACCATAGAATTTATAACAGAACAGTGTAGCATAACATATCAAATATATAGTGACCGACATACCGTCAGATTGTATAATTCTGTGAAGTGTTTCTGCGACAAGATTTCTAAGAGCTCGTTTTTTTGGAGGTCCTTGCCGATGAGGGAAGACAACTGAAGTATCAATGACTGTTCCATGAATCAACTGTAACAAACAAATACACTCAATGCATGTATAAATGAACAAGAATTAAAATCATAGCTAGCATGAATAGGAAATGCATGAATGAATCAACTTGTAGGTGAGTTGTAACAAACATTAAATAAAAATGCAGCGAAAAATTTATTTATATTATAAATTTACTGTCAACTGTTGATAAGCCCGTCGGGAAGCCTTTTATGCGTGTGTAGAGCATGGCTAAGTAAGCAAGTTTCAAATGATAATATGTTCGCATAAATAATTTGGCGCTTATTACATAATATAGAGGGTGCCGTAATGTAGAATCAATATTCATTGCATACATGGCGAAGTTGGGATTCACTAAGCATCAATTGAAAATGAAATCGATATTGATTATATACGCTGCGCTGGTTGTACAGTGTCATATTGTCTTATTATTTGATCATTCTGTTGGCTGAGTGAAGGATTCTGCGGGTCTAATTGTTGATTCCGCCACTAACGAACGAATAACTAATTTAATAGAATATAGAATTAGCCGATAGAATATTCTGCCCTTTTAATTTTAGTACCTATACTACCTCATTTTTTAAATATAATACAAACATAAGGTCAGATACATGATTTTATTGTGTGTAATGCTGTGAATTACTTGCTTTAATTATAAGCCAAAAATAAATAAAATATAAACTTATGCTTGTCCTGAGCTTGCCATATCTAACAATGCTGCTACTGTCATTAGTTCCAATTACCATATACCTATTGGCCTTATAAATATTGGTAATTCTTGTTCTTCAAGTTTTATATATTTGCACCGATATAGTTCTTTTTACGTTCATTAATTAATAGTGATATCCATTTTTAATTCTCTTGTTTATTAACTTATAATAATGTTAATAACAAATTTAACAGCTACTTGCAACTTAAAAATGGTTTATCTTTCTCAGAAACTTTCTTTGACAATTCTAACCAGCAGGATGCTCATGCAGATTTTTTACATCTCTGTAATTTAAAATACTAACATAATATCAGCTAATGATACTCCTACATTTATTTTGGCTGGACTTAACAAACTGTCATATAAATGTCAAACTTGTTTTAATACCAATTTCATCTATTAAAATTTTTATTTAAAAATTCAATAGTTCTTTTAAACCAATTATTTCTTGCATCCATAAATAAATATTGCCAATATTGTTTTATGGATAAACAACATACACAGACTACAGCAGTTCACCACCATCCTGTAACTTTGTGCACTTTGCTTACTCGATTTTTTAACACTCGATATGGTAGAGTTAGTAAATGTGCGCGGTCTGTATGTTGTTCACATAGACTTTTAGAGATAACCTAGACTTGCTAAGAAGCGCTAATATTGTAATCAAAGTTTCAGTTTCGGTTTTGACTTTGTTGGCAAAAAAGGTTATAAATTGTTGCGCCATTTACTCAACTAACAGGTGGATTTCGGGGAGAAATATTATTTTTCGCATGTATGTTCGAAGTTATAATGTTAATTTAATTACTTTTGTTATATTTTAAATCTTTACTTGTGTTTCCTACACTCGTATCATCCTTTTTTCTATAGTTAAAGTGAGGCTGTTGTTATATAATGTTTTTTCTATAATTTTTTTAATTAATATGATGTTTTTTTAGTTTTACAACATCCCTATAATTATTTTAATTTTTTATCAAGGATATTAACTGATTTCTATCAGTTACAAGTAATTATTTAGACCATAGACTATAACAATTATTACTAAGATAAGTATTTTTCCAATTATTTTGGAATTAATATTTTGTTATTCTTTTTTTATGCATTTAAAATTAGTTCTATAAAAAATTGTGTTGCTGTCTGAAAACAATTAAATAGAATTTTATAAATAAAAATTTTGGATTATAGTTTTTGAATATGTATCTAGTTTAATGTTGGCATTGGGCCCGGTAGGTTATTATTATATATACAAATTAATATTTATACATTATTTGTATATGCAGCATGCTTGCAATGCCAGTAAAACATATAAATACTATAATGGCAACTTTGCTTATAGGCAATATTTTCAAATAGAATAGTTATTTTTAAATGTTATCAATTTATTGAAAATAACAATATGAAATAACAGTAGAAACATGACTTGCAAATATATGACTATATGGCACACTTCATAAATGTATTGGAATGCAAATGTTTGGATTGTAAACATTTTTTATAAATAATATTTGTGGTTTTTTGATAACTGATTCCTTTTGTTTGACTTTTCTGGAGTTTAGTCATGAAATGTTGGTTTTTCCTTTAAACCATCCTGATATTATTACAAAATTTGTGTTTCTTATTTGACAGTCGCTTTGATAATTTTTGGTTCATCTTTTTTTTGTGGTGATGTTGAGGATTTGAATAGAATGCATAACATTTACTATTACTTCCTCAAAACATATACTCTGCAAGCAGATCAAAATCTTGAAATCAAAATCTCCAATTTAAATAATCATGATGCATATTTCAATATTAAAATCGAATTTAACACATTTTTTTGCGGTACACTCCACCGAAGACATTCTAATATGATAACTGTCAACCCACCTTAAGCGCTAGAAAGTCACTCTCCAAGCTGTGACCAATCAGGATAGTTTTCTCAGTGAACATGTTGAGCAAATCACTCTGTATGTCGGCCAGTGTGACTCTGACGTCATCAAAGTCGGACGCCTTCAGTCCACTGAACCGGGTGTTGTAGTCGACGACGGGGTAGAGCGGCAGGACCAGCTTCTCGTAGACGCTCTCCAGGCTGCGGTCAATTACTGTGACACGAGCCAGCTCACAGCTGCAGATAGAGAGAGAGAGAGGGTTTCACGATCACGGTGATTACTCAATGTGTCTATCATGCGATGCGTATAACTAACTGTTACAACAAACAGCCCTCCTTTGAATAGTATAACATACATTATAATACGAAATTAACTATAAATATTTCTTTAAAGAAGAGGTATTTTTAAGAACATTTCAGATTAAGACCGACTAGATTAAAATCCACTAGAAAAACCTAAGGCAACCCTATAATTTAAACAATACAAGAAATCCAGAGATTTATAACAATTTGATAAATATTTTAAACCTTTTAGTAATGGTAGCAATGATGATATCAATATGATATGAAATAGCCTCTCAACCAGAGCAAACCAGTGAGCAGAGACCCAGCCACCCACCCAAAGGTAGTGTACACCATTTCACAGTCGAGCGCATAAACACCCTGATCATCGTCCTCCGAGGCCGGCATGGTCTCAGCTGGAAGGGTCCGCATAAAGCCGGTCGTATCCCTCCACCTGTTCGAGTCATGGACGTGGGAGCTGGCCAGTTGGCAGCCCCGCTGGGACATGTCACTCGAACAGCAGTTGTAGCGCTGTTCAATACCCTGTCCGACCACTAGCGGGGTGGAGGGGTGATATAGTCCAGGCGCAGTCTATAATAATACAGCTTCCAATTTTGCAAAGAGCGACGTTACCATCAGGTTTCCTATTTTTGCTTATGACAATTAAAAACGCACAGATTCCCAAAAAACATAAGCGACCCAGAATTACTACTATACTACAATATTCTAAAGTTTTTTGGGAAATTATAAATTCATTTGTAAATTTATTATTGGGTTATTATGTATTTCGCAACTTCCTATTCCATTGTCCGATATAAGAGACATGTATGCAGACTTATTTTAATGAGATAATATGGTTAGAAGACTAATAATTAATTATTAATTAAGTGAGTAAAATTATTTTTTATTGACTATGAATAATAATAATAGTAACAAGTTATAATATAGTTCTTAGATATCAGGATCTGTGTAAAAAAAAATTATTACATTTTTACGAACAACTGTCTCTTATATGAACAAAATGAGGTGTATATTGTTGATTAATGTTTTTAAAATAAACTACACATATATAACGACACATGTATATATTATAACATCTAGTAGAGTTACGTTGATGACATTAGAAAACAGAATAACAATACAATTATATAAAATAATGCACTTAGAATAACTTATTATATCCATTAGGCTACTTTATAATACTAACGCAAATATAATAAAGTTATAAAACAGCATATATTTCTTAAGCATCTAGTAGGGTTCCGTTAAAAATAAAGTTTTTTAAATGCCTCATTTGAATAAACATTCCGCTCCTAATAATGTGTTCACATGTGCAAAATAAATACATTATACGTACAATACATTATACAAAAACGTATAGTATAATATTTTAAAATATTGCAAATATGTACGAATACCTACGACTCATGGAATAAGTTCAATAATCAATGTGAAAGCTATTGATTCATTTTATAAAAAGTTTGCTTATTCCATATAAAAAAACTTGATTCATAGCTGACGAAGATGGTTTCATAGAGATCTTTGAAAACACAGGCATTAACTTATGGTGTTCAGAGAGATATTCTTCTGCTAAGCGTCATTTTTTCAAAGTTAAACTTTTCAGCTGCCCGCTATTCTTCTCATTGACGCTATTCAGCTGGTTTCTGCTTGTTTCGCATACATACCTTTGATTACTTTAATTTTCTTACATCTCTCTGGTTGTACGTCGCTTTAATATTTCTGCATTTTGACACAGGTTATTGACAATACGAAAAGATGAGCTGCACCGATTTTAGTGACAATAAACAAATTATTTAAAAATTTAAAAAATTCAAATATAAAAAAATATTCATTTCAGCACAAATTTTCACTAACAATCCGGATTTAAATTTAATTATCAGCGGTAACATCGCTGAATACTGTAAATATAGTGTGTGTCCGCGGATAATTAAATATAATTTTACTAATCCTACTACTCTTTTTGAAACCAAAGAATCTGTTTCTGTGCATAGAATCATCTACAAAGTTAATATAATTTAATAAGTATTACTCACTTTAAACAAATTAACATAAACCAAAATAATTATTCGATTAATCAAATACAAAAAGTAAAGAAAACTAATAAAAAATATCATGTAAGAATCCCAATAAAAATAGGACTATAAATTATTTTTAAAAATAAAAAATAATCAAAGTATTTGAGGAATATTATATAACTTAAAATAAAAGTTACTGGTAATGCTCCCTGCTATGATAATAATACTTAGTAACACTTAGCGCGATTGTGACTATTGATTATAATATAATTGAGAACTGATTATAGCGATTGTTTATAGAATCTCTATTTTTACATGTTTTTATATTAAGGTGAAGTTCAATTTATATAATGAAACATCTGTATAGGAAGTTCCAATGTTGCAGAAGAGATAGACGCTTTTGAATCTGCATTGTTTAAAGATAGAAAAAAATCTTCATTTGTTAAATCTCAACCCAGATCTTCGACTTTGAATATAAGTCCAACTAGTTCATTAATCAATTCCAATATTATCGATGAAAATACCCTTAGGAAATAGTCTTGTCGACGGCTTGGTACCCTTTCTTTACTAGTACTTCGACTTTAGGCCATGTCCACATATCGACTTAAAACAGTAAGTTAATAAAGTTTAATGTTACCATATAACAATTAACATTTACATATTTAACATTGGAACTTCAAATTAGACAGAGGATAACAAATTATAACTAAAACAATCTCTTTCTCTCTCCCTTAGTGTGCTTCTAGTGTCTCACTGTTGACGCGTTGTTTTCAATTAAATACTATATTGATTAAATATAAATAATTTAAAAACGATTTCATATAGCTACATAATTTAATATTATTATAATATTAATGTAATAGCTGATTCAAGCTATGACTGTACATAAACATACAATATATATACATTCTTGATTATAATTGGAGTTTAAAGCTAAAATGCAGTTTTAAATCACTATATAAAACTAGTAATGTAAGCTGCATGTGAATTATAAATTATTTGAAAAAAACCAATATTAAATAGTTTTAAACTTAATGGAACAAATAAAATAATTGAAATGAAACTTTAATAAACAATACACATCAACTTTTAAAATGTAGGCTGCAAATTATAATAAAATGATCAAAAGCCCAATAATTCTAACATTTTCTACAGGAGAAGGAACCTCATGTCCGAAAATTAGGTTACATCTATAATACATAGTATTAATGTGTATATCAATAAATGTTATAAATGAATCACCCGCATTAAAGGTTCTTCTTTATCTAAACATAAATAATTGGCACAACATGACCATGAAAAAATACATTTTACTCAGTGGTATTGAATACGTTATAGTAATATTGAAAGACAAATTATTAAAGACTTTTACAGAATAATAAATATAATTAGCATAAAAATTTTCCCAACGCCGCTCATAATTCAATAAACATTAAAACTATTTTTAAGAAATGAAGGTTCACTATTGGCTAGAATACAATCTATCCGACGTGCTTACATTACTTCGGTAACTATCTAATATAGTTTAAGCTTTTAAAGAGCAAGGATCTGTGTACTGTATTGACATTAGTATTGTAATAAAAAATAGATCATTCTCTTTATTAATAAAAAACGTCATAATTTATATTAAAACAAATTTCAGAAATAAAAAAATAATTTTATTTAGATTCTAACGGTGACAAAAGCTTGCCAATAACTGTAGTTAAGATTGGGAACAAAAACCATAGACATTTAACATAATAATGAAACAATTATTTTGTTTAACAATAAATACTACCTCGCTGCTTCCACGCCTTGCCCCAGTGATAGACGCATTCTCCTGAATCCACAATCTCACCGTCTGATGTCACCTTAAACTTGCTACCACACCGACAACATGTCCGCTGAAGGTCTGAAAGCAACCAACAAATATATATACTGACATGATCATGACTTAATAGAATACTAACAAACTAATGTATATACCTACATTAAGCGCTCTACACAGTGTGTTATACACAAGAACATAAAAGAAAATATCTCAATAAGAACTATAGTATAAGATACAATATTAACAGTCGAAACATGCAAATTCAGGTCACAGTAAAGGACTGTTGGTTCATTTTGCCTCTATAGTAGGCTAAATAGTACCATGAATATGTTTACTTTATAGTTGAAAGTAGAAACATAAATTTTAAAAGATCATACAATATTTAAGATACACGATGGCAAAGTAAGCATAGCTACATCATAACTATTGCAAAATTAGGTCTTATAATAAAATACGAAATCATTTATTTAATAATAAAATAGCACAACAGGAGAAAAAAACGATGTATAAAATATGGTTCATCATTAACAAACTTTTTGAAAAAGCAACGCTGAATGATATAAAACGAGAACACCATATTTTATTTTAAGTAAATAGAACGGTATGATATATAGCGGTAGATCAAGTTGTCGATTAGTCTCGCTTTAAATTGTATCGAGTTTTAGAAAACCACTGAAAATTAAAAGAACGAATTTAAAACCTCAGCCGTGATCCAGTAAATAATACCTGACTCCATCTTGACCTGGTCCCATTTCTCCTGTGCCTTGGGCAAGAATGCCTCCCCAACTCTCCATTTCTCAGCGGGCGGTTGTGGGAAGCCATTACTGATGCCCAGCTCCTCAGTGAGAATGTACTTCCTCAGAAGACTGTAAAGACGGTCTCCTGAACAGGCGAAGCAAGACACAAAGGGAAATCTGTAACAGTGCTTAAACATAAACCGACAGCATTTGTATAAATATATGCGTGAAATAGGAAATTAATTGTTTTTGAAATTATTTAAAGTTAATCTTAATCGATACTTTTAAATCAATACTATTTTTAATCGACAGATTATTATCGAATGGCAACTAACTGGTCTGATAATCATCGTTGTTAACATCGAATGTTGTACCTGATAAATGGATATCACCGATAAATGGAATTATTTACATTACAATATCTTCGTTAAATTAGCATCTATGTCAGCAACTAATTCGGATTACTATACGAACCAGAGCATAAACTCTGGCAACTCTCGTAAACTCGGGCAGCAACGCCTCCCTTCCTTCTCACCCTTAACAATCTGATCCAGCTGGAGCGGTGTGAGCGCGGTGGACACCATAATGCCGAAATTTCCCTGGGCAGCCTTGGCACCCCCCAACACGGCCGCATGCGACACCGTGATTGCCCGAGCATCACTGGTGCCCCCTCCAGAGGAGGTGCGTCTGCCAGTGGGGGAGGAGAAGGCAGCGGTGGCGCTCTCCTTCTGCTCCTCTCGTAGCCGCTTCACCACACGAATCACCGAGTTGAGGTAGACCACCCTGTTTGCGCTCTTCTCATAGGCCTGCTGTTCCTCCTCTAACGCCTGTGGGGAGAGAGAGAGAGACTGTTAAAAGAAATGACTGAAGAAGAGAGAGGATAAGGCGGGAGAAATGGAGCATAATTGATTGATAACAAAATAAGTCACTGTACTTATTTTTGCCTTATAGTTAATCGGTCTTTAAATATTTTATGCAATCTTTTAAATTATATGGGTGCAATTAGTAAGAAGCTTTTTAAGGCCAAGAGAGAATAGGGTTGATAAAGATGGAGAAGAAAAAGACAAAGAAAGAATAGGGGTGAGAAAGATGGAGAAGAAAAATACAAAGAGAGAATAGGATTGAGAAAGATAGAGAAGAAAAAGACAAGGAAAGAATAGGGGTGAGAAAGATGGAGAAGAAAAAGACAAAGAAAGAATAGGGTTGAGAAAGATGGGAAAGAAAAAGAGAGAATAGGAGATCGAAAGCTCGTACAACTTACGCAAAACATAAATTTATATTTACAAATAGGCTGAACATAAACACTATTTTGAGTCTTTTTAAAATACAAAGCAGTATCTTTTTAGATTAACAAAATGAGCTTCATTTTAATTTTTCGTTAGCGTATCTGCATAAATACATTTATACGAAACTTTAGTTCACACGAGAACGATTCGATAAATGTCAAAATACTTCATTTATACTGAATTGGCATCTAACAGAGTATACATCAATATTATTGATTAACTGAAATACAAAAAATGGTGCATTACATTTATTTAAACTGAAAATTAACAAAAAAACTTTTAAATTTCATCGCTTCCGATATTTTCTACAAAACCTGAAGATAAATAACAACAAACTAAATCGTTTTGAAGTGATATATATATCTAGCTTCATTATACTTATAAAATAGCTCACTCGTGCATAGGCTTCCTCTGGTGTTGATGAGACAACTTTGAGACATTCTTCAACAAATTGGTTGAGATATTTCTGCCGAATATTAATAGGAATTTTGGTGCCGCAAGTAGCCGGAATTAAAGGCCTCTAGAATAAGATTAAATAAATGGATATTTGTTATGAAATGGATTTTCACCCTTTATTAAAGCAGCAAATAATGTCCTGTTGGCTTACCGCGGTTTTGGGTTTTAGAGAAGATTTTTGAGAAGTGAGTCCTTTCTGAAAGTAGAATTTTAGAAGTTATTGTATAAATTAGTTGAACAATTTTTTTTATTTAAAGTTTGTGGTTATCTCTTAGAAGATAATGAATAAAGAAAAAAAGGAAATAATTATGTAAAATTACCATAAATTGTAATTAATTATTAATGCAACATGAACTTACTACTTATTTCCCACAAAAATTTTACAGATAAAGTCAAAACAATCAACTTAAAAATAAAAAAAATTCTCAAAAAAATATTTTTAAATTGATTATATCTGCTAGAAAAAAAAAGCATTGATTCCCACCTTATCCTCAAAACTGTTCCCATTCGACTGAGATGCTTGCGCCTGCGCCATTCGGTTGAACATAACTTCTCGAGGAGACAATTTTTTACCTGAAGCGTTCAGTAGAACCGACTTGACACCTCCACCGGGGACTGATTTAGAACTGGCAGACTGAGTTAGTGCTGTTGATGGCGGCTTAGGAATGGAGAATGACGGCTGACGAATAGGAAACACTTTCTGCGAGGCCAATGACACATTTGAAGATGTTGGTATAGAGGCTAGTGGTTCAGGGCTGCAGGATTTTGTTTGTTTAGGCGAATCATCATCACCAAAAATCTCTGAGAACAAGTTTGAAAGATGTTCAGCAGGTTTTTCTTTATTAGATGAGACTTTTTTCTTCTCCTTGTGCTTCGATTTCTTTTTTTTCTTAAGCAATGTGTGTTTATCATCTACTAAAGTTTTATGTAATTTACGACGATGCACTTTGGAGTCGTCCACTGTTGAAACTTCATGTGGTATGAGATCTTCGGTATGTTTTTCTTTTTTAATAATAATATTATCAGCTTGTAAATTATCAAAAATATTTCCAGTATTATTTTTTCGCTTTTCTGGAGTTATTTTTAACTGTTTACTTAAAGTAATGGGACTGGTATCATTGTTAATTTCCGCTATAGGTAACGCTGTATCAATGCACATGCCGCCTTCATCGTCAAGATCGTCATTATCGGACTCTTCAATGTCAATTTTTTCAACAATATTTGAACTCTGTGGCGTCGGATTGTATGCAGAAACGGGTTCTTCTTTTTCAAGTTCAGGAATGTCACAAGAACGGATTGGATCGTATTGAGAAGTGGTGTCAGAATCTACAGGACTAGGACTGTAGTTTGGAGTGTATGTTATCGGATCTGATTTATTTATTGGTGCCGGACTGTAGGTTGGTTTAACACAATTATTAACTGGCAGTTTAATTGGACCAGAATTAAGTCGGTGTATGGGAGTCGGGGTATAACCAGATGCCGAACTTCCACTGGGCCCTGGAGAGTAGCTTGTCTGCTTAGTGTGCTTACTGTCATTGTTTTGTGGCCAGGGAAGCTTGCGTTTAACTGATGACCTGCTTTCATTCAGTTGAGCAATGGGTGTGGGGCAGTATACTGGACCTTCAGGTTTTTTAGGTGAAGGCTTTGTACTCTAAAATATACAATTTAAATAATTTATTGAATATTATAATACCAATAGAATAAAAAACAATTGAAAATATAAATCACTAAAAGTATAGTTACCTGCCGCGCCGGAACATAACTCTTTCCATAATTGGTTTGGGTCAATGACGGACGTTCTGAAACAAAAATACTAATTTTGTAATAAGTAAAATACACATTGAATTATAATTAATTAATTTATTATGAAATAATTATGACAACTATACAATACAATAAAACAATTTGAATATATTGACATTTTCACCATTTAATCCCAGAGTTGTTGAACACTCGTCTCTACTAGGGACAGTCAATCATCAACACATTAACTGACTAGTTTATCTTATAACAATGTTAGAAAAACTAAAGTGACTTCCTTCACTAAGACATTTTGGATGAATGTTCATAATATTTTTTTTTAAATATTTCAATGTAAAAACAAATTCCCGCGATTTACTTTAAATCAAAATGTTAATTGTGAGAAAACAAAATAACAAAATGTGAACAATATTTATATGTAAAAAATGTATAGTATAAATAAACAAATTATTTTTTAGTAAATTATGTCAAAATATATTATTATAACTATAAACGCAAGTTTTTTGTTTAATGTACATTTAAATTTATTATAAAAATAACTTCAGAATTTGATAAATATATTTCTAAAATTTGGAGCGAAATGTTTAACAAAATTTAGGAAAAGCCAATGCAAGATATATTCAAAGTTATTAAAAAAATTAATATGCTACTAACAAGTGCAAATGTTATTAAAAATTTAAGTACAGAAGGCGTTTTCAATTTAACTTAAGGACATATGCAAATATTGAATATCAAATAAAGAAAAGTTCCATTGTTATATAATTTAACATACAGGTAAAATATTCTAATCTAATATCCCTTTGGTCTGCTCTATTATTATGGTCTGCTATATTACATTATGCAAATTTACTTTTTGTTTGCTGTTACATTTTACAAACTTTAATCCATTTTTGTAAATTGATTAGATGTAGTAAATGTTGCTTATTTGTTGTTCAGTGAGTAAGTAAAACTATTATACTCACTAAATTATACATTTCTTTGCAGCATTAAGCTTTCAAAATAGTCTAGTATTCTCAATTTCTTTTAATGCAAGCTCAATTAATTATAATGTAATAAAATTTGATTTTTTTTTATTAATGTTGTTAGTTATGTAACATTTTTTATTCTTTAAATAAAGTTTGAACGCGCTTCTACTGTTTGAGTAGAGCAAACATATATTTAAAGTAATTATAATTGGTTTTATTTAGAATTTATATTTTTTATTTTAATCAATCATATTTTACTTACACAATTAATGATATATACAGTTATTTTTTATACAATTATTCAAACATTTTACTAACATTGTTAATGATATATAGACAGTTATTTTTTAATCTTTTGTTCCTATCAGATTTCAACAGCACCTTTTACTTCTAATGAAGTTACTCTCTTTAAGAAGCATTTCACCACAGATAGTGTGGATCTATTAAATAGACATGCACAAACTACATTCTAAGGAGTTGAAATTGTTATACTTCAATTTTAATAAATTTTTATTCCTGAAAATTATGAGTCATAAGTTCAAGAGTGAATTTTCTAAATTGAAATTTAAAAAAAAAACTGCCGAGAAATTTTCTTAGCTGCTAAGAGAACTGAATAAGATATTATTTTAATTAAATTAGACTAGGGGCCTGTAACATGAAACACTTATCCGAGGATATTTATCTTCTTATAAAACAATCAGTAATACAAAGCACTCATAATTTAACTAGCAGATAAAATCATTCATAAATAAGTTTTACTGTTTATAAAAATATTAGTCCCAACAATTCAGGATTTTATATAGGGAATTCACCCCTATTTTCATCACATTAACTAATGAAATCAATCTAATCATTTCAGAGATTTAAACTCTTAAAGATGGTAAGAAGGAAATATTTGCTCATAGATTTATTTGCATAATTGTTCATAAATTCTACTCATGTCATCTCCAAAATAAAATGGATACAAGTAGCAATAATGATAAATTTGACTATTTGGTGTATCAAGATCACACCAATTTTAAGAATTATAAAAAGTTTAAGGAAATGTTTCATTTTCTGGTGAATTAATTACATATTTGAAGGAGGTATGATGAGAGGCAAGACGACATAACAACAGACACAAACAGCCTCTTATAATGTAATTACCTTCTCACTGATCCCAATAAACATCTATGCGAGGACAATGAAAGTCCTCTACAGCCTATAATTACTGCTATAATCACAATGGATTATATAAATGGATCCAATATAATGTGGGTATTAATTTTTAAATTTAAGGATAAATTAATAAAATTAATTAATTTATATACACATATTTTTTAATTTTCATCATTTATTAATGTTTAGGAGATTCAATTATGTCATTAGATGATTTTAAAAAAGTATAAAGACATGCATGTGTTCATTGATTTCAAAATTACTCTTTTAATAGGTGACAGTTATTATATCTTTATTTTTTTAACTAACTGAATTGAATTAACTGAACTATTAAACGATTAGGTTTTTAAGTCCCTATATTTCGGACACATCCAGCAATACCTAAAAGAACAAATTTTTAATGGGAAATTCTCTAAAACATATAAGTAAAATGTTGATGTGTAGAGTTGTCAAATTTATAGCTAACCAACTGCTCTTTCTTTTCTGCTTTGGTATTCTCTATAAAATTGATTATTGTAATGCCATTCTCAGTGCATATACAATAAAACATCTTCAATTCCTCATTTTCAAAGTATTTTAAATGCATCTCACATGATAAAATAGATTCTTAAATGCAGCACCAACATCTCTGAAAGTTCTATGTAAGTTTCACCACATCTCCCTTTTTCTTTACAGTATTCTCATTAAACCCCATAATAATAGTGTTTTTTAACTAGTAATAAGTAAATGTTAATATAAAATGTTAATATAAGTGTAGATAAATAAACATGCATAATAACTAATAAGATCCATTTTTTTAAATGTATTATAAATTTAGATATAAAGGGATTTTGTAATAATAACATAAATAAATTATAAAAATATCCTTATTTATCAATCTAAAATTATTAATATTTTTAAAACATTATCATAGATAAATCTGAGCTCCAATATGAACATTATTACCAATATTATATTGTATTAAATAGTATGAAAAAATTGTTACAATACTAATATGCATCTATACATTTATTATTCAAATAAAATATAGCAAATATTCCAATTACATTTAAATTTGATTAAATAAAGGAATCCAAAGGAGCCATGGCCAAACTGATAAAAAACATATATATTTAAATAATTTTATCTCTACTTAATATTTAATTAAATTCAAAATTAAAAAATAATCTAGAAAATAAGGAAGGATAAACATATATTATCTATGAACAATTCTAGATGGTTTCCCAAAGGAAATGTATTTTTATTTTTAAATTAAATTATTTTATTTCTATGTCATATTATATTAATGGACAAAAATCAATTTTTTCAATAAAAATATATAATCAATTTATTATATATATTTGATGATAGCTGAATAGCTAGAAAAAGTGGTAGTTCTGTCTCTCTGCTGTTTATATTGGCTCTGAACTTAGTGCTTACTTATTATATGAGTTATGATTAGTAAATTCAGAAAATTTATATGACAATCAAATGGATAGTAAATTTTCTATCCATTAAGAAAAATTTGACAGTTAATAAACTATCTAAATTAAGGATCAGAGACTATTTTTAGAATGGGGGTCACTCAGTGGACCTATAAAATGTTTTGGTGCCAGATACACAAACAACATATCTGCAAATTAGGCATCAGGGACTGGACCTAACCTATTAACCAGACATTAACCCTAACCCTTAGTCTAGATAAAGAGAAAATATCTTTATTAAGCTAAATCAAATGAATATCAAATACTTTAAATAAATAATTTTAAGTTAAAAAAAATTCAGGACACTATTGCTGACCATTCAACAGGACAATGATGCCCTAGCCAACAATTTCATCTAGCCATGACTCAAAACTTGTTGGTACCTTCCTGTTGGAAATATACTGTAATAATGTAAGACTAATTCCTGTAATGTGACTTGTAACATTATTAAGAAGGTCTTATCAATAATGGTGTAATCAAAGAAAAGTGGGCCTATGAAACCATCATTGCTAAAAAGCTCCTGGTACAGATTCATAGCTTGTACTTCAATATTGGCTGGTATAATACTTTGCTTACATAGTATTGCCTGTTAACCATTTTATTTCATTTGAAATTAACCTCATAAGACCAAATTATTGAATCTAGTAAATGAGTTTAAATGTTTCACAAAACTGTATTCTCTGATTAGGATTGTTAGAAAGGCACCTTGCCAATATGGATTTAAGCCAATATTATGAAGTATTCTATAGAGACAATAAATGTCTATTTTGCTTGTATTTTGTAAACATTAAATATTTTGTGAATTCTCAAATCTAATACTATTAATTTATATATATAAAGTTAGCTGTAATTGGTTGACTAGGTGAATGAGATCTCATTGGTTAGTTTATTAAATTTGTCTATGTCATTAACTTTCAAAAGTATAAAGCGCAATCTAAATTAACAACACAATTAGTTTTGTTAATTTAGAGCATACTTACTTTTGGGATACCCTGTATATATATATATATATATATTATGGTTCTTTATACAGGATTGCCACACTTACAGTAAAACTATTTTCCAGGATTTTCCATGACTTTGTTTTGTATTCTTAATGAATTTTATAAAAAAATTAATGCCTAGATTTTCATTGGCTAGTTTATTAAATTTGTTTACGTCATTAACTTTCAAAAGTATAAAGTGAACTCTAAATTAACAACACAATTAGTTTTGTTAATTTAGAGCATACTTACTTTTGGTATACCCTTTATATATATCAGCTATAACTTATGGTTATTTATACAGGATTGCCACACTTATAGTAAAACTATTTTCCAGGATTTTCCATGACTTTGTTTTGTATTTTTAATGAATTTTCCCAAATGTTTAATGCCTAATAACTTAATAAATAAATAAAAATGGACAACAGAAGAAAAACAAATTTGATTTTATTCCAATTACACTTTGAAAAATCAAACACATAAAAACTATTTAAAAATAGAAACACTATATTGAATCATACACAATTTAAATAGAATACAAAAAACACAAAAAATTACAACATATAAAGTGTTTTTTCACATGCTGCTCACATGTCATTCAAATTATTCACAAATATACATCATATATTTATTATATTTACAATATACACATCATATACACAAATGTCTTACTAGATAGTATACTACCTAGTCATACTTTCTTTTCACTAAGTAAGGGGTGGAGGTAACTAGGCTGTATAGTTTACATATCTCTAGTATTAAGCAAGCAAAAATAGTTCTAATGGATTATGATACAAGTATATGCTCAGAGACAGTTAAATCGAGATAGAAAATTAAGAGACAGATTAAACCCCTTCAACTTTTATGATTATGCTGTTTCGATTTAATCCTAATAATATTCTTAATATAACAGACACACCATGGTTGATGGGAAGGAGGAATACGAAAAATGTATAACCTCCCTAATGAGATGTACAATATATATTAGACCTAATGAGGATTCCATTTTAGGGTTTTGAAAAAAATTAATTGGGATCAATTTGTTGTATTTTGTCATATTTAAAAATGGCCGCCAAATAAATGTATTACTGGTAGATAGAAATATTTATTCAACATATCAGAAAAACATACTTCTAGAGTTAAAGAATATGTTATATCCAATAGAGAACATTAATAATTAATATACTACTCATAATACAGATATATTGTAAGTGATAGTACAATATATTAATGAAATTATAATTCAGTCCAAGTCTAAAATAGATCTATTTTATAATAGTACACTTCAACAATAACTAATGGAATCCATAGTCCAAGATGACATCCATTGTAATGAATAACTGTTTTGTACAGGTTTGTCTCATAATTTTTATAGAATAGGTCCACTTTTCCACTAGAATGCCACAGGTCACTAAAGTCTTGATGCACACTTTTGGGTGCCTGTTTGGAATATTTACAAAAACTGAATTTGAAGAAATGACAAAATTGAATAACATGACAAAGCAATATGTAGACAGCCGGTGTCCCTCTAATCTCCAGACAGAGATACTTTTCTTTAAATTGCATTATTTAAAGTGAGGTAAGAGGTCCATACCAAAGCATGCAGTCCATACATTATTGAAACTCTTGAAATAAACCAGTTCATGGGTATTTTATTCCATAACAATCTAGTAAAGAACATCATCCAAGGTTTGTCAAGTATTAGCATAGCAAAAGAAAAAAATTGCAATCTATACATTCACAGATGAGCTCTCTTTAAATAGCAATGGGTACTTCCAGTAAGCAAAAGAAACATAGTTATTACATTTATTCGAAATATAATGGAATGCCAAAATTCTGTTAAATCTAATATTAACATTTTCTTACAAGATTGGACAACAAACTGGAAAATTTATTTTTACACAACATACTGGATTTTGGGTCCAGGCCTGTTGTCTATTGTAATGATGTTCCAGTCTCGATTGAATATGTTTGCCAAGTATGTGATCTAGATCTGGAAGATGTGAATATAAAGCTCGGGATTGTTAGTGAGGGAATTTTCATGAAGTTTTGTCGTAGCAGATTTGTTAATTTTGAGGCCTGCATGTGGATACTATAAAAATTGGATGAAGCTTTTCATAATAATAATGTAAAGAAAATCATAATCAGTGTTATCATTCCGGATCTGAAAGAGACACCTGGCAATATTAAAAAGATTTTGGATTTGCTGGGAGGATTCAAAAATTTAGACATCCATTTCACACACACCATGGATTTGAAATTAGATAATGTTGTTGCGGGAATTCAAAGTTGTGGATGCACCTATCTTTGCTTGTGGTGAGAATACCCCAAAGGTTTCCACAAAAACAATATTAAGGGCCCTATTTCTGTTTATATTATATATTTTGTAGTTTATGAAACATGCCCACTTCATCAATGACTCTATATGCTTTGATTGTGATTTGGACCCACATCCTCTGTTGTGTGCTTCCCCCTTTGATCAGTAAAAAAATATTTAGCCTTTAGTACAGTTTTATTCAAAAAAGATTTCTATTTATTATAAATATAATATTTATAACAGTATATTTATATACATTATATTATTTATATTTTTTTGGAACTGGTTTCCTTTCAACAATGTCAATATTGTATGGACTGCATGCTTTGGTATGGACCTCTTGCCTCACTTCAAAGAATACAATTTAAAGAAAAGTATCTCTGTCTGGAGATCTGTGTGACTCCTGCTGTCTAGGTATCGTTTTGTCATTTTATTTAATTATGTATTTTCTTCAAATCCAGTTTTTATAAATATTCCAAACAGGCATCTAAAAGTGTGCATCAAGACTTTAGTCAATTGTGGCAATCTACTGGAAAAGTGGACCCATTCTATAAAAATAATGAGACAAATTCATGAGACCATTATTCATTACAATGGATGTCATCTTGGACTATGAATTCCATTAGTTATTGTTGAAGTGTACTATTATAAAATAGATCTATTTTAGACTTGGACTGAATTATAATTTCATTGGTTAATAGTATATTGTATTACTTATTTTTCTGTATTATGAGTAGTATGTATATTAATAATGTTCTCTATTGGATATAATATATTTTATAACTTGGGAAGTATGTTTTTCTGATAGATTGGGTATATGTTTCTATCTATCAGCATAAAACATATATTTTTCAAGATAATTGCCTTGAAATTTTATTTGATGACCATTTTGAAATATGTGTAATCCAAAAAAAATTAGCCAAATATTTGTTTTTCCAAAATCTCAAAATGTAATCCATATTAGGTCTAGTATATATTATATATCATATTAGGGGGTCATATTTCTTTCTTGTTAACCCTCCTTTGCATTACCTGTAACACTGGAACAATGTCTAGGACATTTAACAAGTCACAAATTCTAGAGTAATTGTGCCTTGCATTGTGTACTTATGTAATTGGCTGCATGCAGTTGGGTGCATGAATCTGAATAAATTAAAGTACTGTATCTGAGTAATTTGGGATGTCACATATGCAATATATTTCAAAATGAAAAATAAGATCAAATTTTCTGAAAATTTGCTTACCACAAAACATTAATTGTTGTTACCTCTAGCATGGCTAATATTGTGGGTGCATTGATTGTACCCATATTCCAATTATATAACCTGGAGAGTATGGTAAGGAATACATGGTCATGAACCACAAAAACTACTATTCAATCAATATACAGGCTGTGTGACAAAGAGTAAGACTGCTTTAAAGATGTTACTGCATTGTCCACAAATCTTCCCAGTTTCCCAATTATGAGACAACCCTGTTTATATAATATAAAAAAAATTTATATTTAATATATTTAAAGTATAATTAAAAATGTATTTTTATCTTTAGTTGACTTATTGAGAACATTAATTTAAGAGCATAACCTCAAATTTGGCATCATTAATGAGAATCATGAGTGAAAATGGTAACTCATTTATTTTGACAATTTTAGCAACCTTGCATTGTCCACTCATTCTACACTCGCATTCTGTGCATTCTACACTTGTTAAAGATTTTCGAAACGTCGTGTCAGCACACTAAATTCATTCCTAATAAAAAGTATTTTAATACACCTGACTTTTATTGTCCATCTTCCTGTTTAAAATGTTTGCCGACTTATTTCATTATCAAGTAAATAATGAGCAAATAAGGTGTGTATTCTCATTGGGAAGAATTTTACTTTTCATTCATAAATGGTCATGTTTTATAGTATGATGTAGATATAAAAATAGGGAGACATGAGGATTGTCATGCATAATATCTTTGATGGCATTGGTAAAAAAAGTGATTCTCCAGGAAACATTTGATGACCTAGGTAACTGATTTGGATGGCATCTCTCAGATTCTTAAATATGACCAGATACTAGGTATTCAGTGATTGAGTACATGTCTCTTTTCCAATTAGAAACAAATTTTTATAAATATTTATGGCAAAGCAGGATAAGTAATGAACTATTCTTGTAAATAAAATGAATAGTGCCTTTTTTTACCCTACCCAATCTAATCATCAAGCACAACCCAATCATGTGGTTTCAAAATATCAAACAACTCAGGCAGACCTATTTCATATACTTTATAGTCTGTTCCTGTAAACCTATAAATAGCCAGCAGTGACTCATTGAATAGGATATGATGACACCATAGTAATATTTCCACAAATGTAGTCTTTCCTGACAGTATTCATGCACATACATACAATATATTCAGTCTAGAATTATGTTATTGTTTATATGCATAAATCTATAAATATAATACAATATTCTATCAATTTTATTTAATTATTTTGATAGTATAGATCTATCAGAATTTGTTAATCACAATAATAATTTGATAGAGAATGATAAATAAGAGGAAAATTCTGCTACACAAAATATTAAACACAAATATAACTTATATAAGCATCAGCATGTGGAGAGTGAAGAGTCTGAAGAGGAAGAGGAGAGTGAGGAGTTTAATCTTAAAGAGGAAAGAGGGTCCTCCTCCAACAAACTGGATATTGATTATGACAGTTATACAACCTGCAGAGCATGGTCAGGAATACATTGTCATGAACCACAAAAACTACTATTAAAGGAATGCACAGGCCATGACATGTGATAAAGAATAAGACTGCTTTTACAGATGTTACTGCAGTGTTCACAACTCTTCGCAGTTTCCAGATTGTGAAGCAAACATGTTTATAATTATAATATAATTTATTAATATTTAATCTTTTTTATTTATATTTAATAATAATATATTTCAAGTATAATTTAAAAAAAAAAAATTACTAAAAAAAATTATCTTGAGCTGACTTATTGAGAGCATTAATGTTAGTTATTATAATTATGTTGAGGTGTTTAAGGGTAAAACTAAGCCTTACTGGCAATGATTTACAATATAGATTACCCTAATTTAAATAATTATTCAGTATTTTTTACTGAAAAGTAAATTATATGAAATAAGCTAAAATTTATGTTTATAGTTAAACTTATAATCAAAATAAGCAAATTATGCTATGTACTCAGACTCAGTACACATAACATGTCACATGATGATACATACCTTCAACAATGACATGTTTGAAATGACAATATGGTCTTTCACATAATCCTGATAGAAAAAAAGGACAATTAAGTTGATTAAAATATCCCGAAGTTGGAAACATTAAAAGAAATCGTAAAGATTACTTTTAATTAATAAGTAATAACTGATATCAATATAAAAATACGATATCGCGAAAGGTAAACGGTCGACAAAAAATCACTTTTTTAATTTTAGCAGCATTAACCGATTATTGCTATCTTAAACAAGGATAATTTTAGAAAATATGGAAGTATATGAAACTATATTTTGCAACATTGAACCAAAACTAATTCATAAACTTATTATTTTTATTTTATACACATTTCAATTTTTTTAGTTATAAACCAATTAAAGTTCTTTTAATATCAAAATTTAGACTTGCTTTTATTCTAGAGTTATATATGAACACTATTTGATAAAATATTACATATTATGTCATAAGGTTCTTAGCATATTATTTTTATATAAGAAGATTTTAAAGAATACTTTAATTTTATTTAAGTTTATTTAATTTAAATATTTATTTATTTATTTAAGCTTTAAATGGTTATAAATATTATTCCAAATATTATGTTTTTCAACCGCATTGAATGATTTTTTATATAAAATTACAGTCTGAGCTAATGTTATTATTTTCAGAGCATTAAATATATTAGTTTTATGCCAATTAATCATCAATTTTTAATGAATCATAATTATATATATAACATATTAAGAAATCTATTCTTTTTTAAAATGTATATATTATTGCAGGCCATTTATGTCGCTATACAGCTAGCTGCGGTCTCTTTTTGAAAATGTTTGTTGGAAATTCGCTCGTGCACAGATTCTAGACGATTTGCACATGTATCCCTAGGGAGTGTAGTGTATCTCTATAGCCTTGAGGAAGTGACTGTATCCTTTCTTTCACTTTTTCCAAAATTTTAAAAGGAGATCTCTATGCGTGAATACAAATGACCGGAAAGGATACTTGGACTTCATCAACTCACTGTACCGGGATGAGAGTATTGACATAATCTTATGCAATACTATGTTGCCGGTGCGCATGCATACAACTTGTTATTCATTTTCCTTTAATCTCAACCCGGACATGCTTAAACCTATAGCGAGGGTAAACTCTATGACTGGAACTCAAATTTTAAATAAGCATTTAACGAAGCTGTTTATCTTTGAGACAATAATTTTGTTCGATGACAATGTGAAATGTATCATCATGGTTGCAATACTACAGAGGATAGTTACATGGTCTTTACCATATGTTATCTCTGCCGAATTGAGCGTCGATACTTTCTGCAATTATTTTATTAGTAACACTTTCTTGATGTTTTTGCACGCAATCATCGGATTTCTTGAATTCTTTGAGCTAATAGGCAGAACGATAGTTTCATTCTTTTAGTCAAATTTTGTCGCCGCACGTGTCCAGTTTGATCTCATGTATCAATATGATATTTTATATATTATTATGCAAGTTACATACTGTCCATATGTATGGCAGCCTTATGAGATATGCATATTGCATATGAGATATGCATCTTGTATATGAGATATGCATCTTGCATATGAGATATGCATCTTGCATATGAGATATGCATCTTGCATATGAGATATGCATCT